>VCJM01001063.1:91935-103309 GCA_024139495.1 Backusella sp. ASU-2019c | reverse complement strand
CCTTTTTTTTTTTTTTTTTTTTTTTTTTTTTAAACAAAGATATATAAAACATTTTTTTTAGTCAGTCAAGGTTCACTGAAACCGTAATTCCCTTTGGTCCTATACACAACGCGTTCGGCTTTGTTCAATTTCCGCATCGATCCTTATAATTGGTTAAACTTACTATCTGATAACAATCAATCATTTATATTAAACTCAGAGTCATTCACTTATTTCATCTACTTTTTGGACTGTAATTTTGTACATTTTAATAACCATTTCATACCTTGTAAGGCATAGCGCCTGTTCATAAAAAAGGAAAGGTGATGAATTAAAAAAAAAAAAAGAGAGATGTGATTGCCATCACGTGTGAGTGTGTGTGTGTCCTTTTTGCATTGAAAGGAATTTACCTTGTCTTTCCCCTCAAGGGTTTAAAATCCAGAGAGAACTTTCAGTGCGTTATTTTTTAAAAGTTGAAAAGTGGCCTATTATTGCTTTTAAAATGATGAAAATATTGTAATTCAGACAGCCATCTTTTGGATAAGAAAAAAAAAAAAAAGTATTGCTTTGTGCTTCCGATCGTCGTTGTATTCATCGTGTGTATGTAATAGCGCTATATTTATATACATGAGATCATTCACTCTATTTATTCCAAAATACCATGCCGCTTTTTACTTTATTCATATCCATAAAAAGGTTCGATTGACTCTTCTTTATAGCTTATTCCTAAAAAGATTTGCAGATGTGCCAGCTGTACTAACCACTTTGAGATGGTATTGAATACAAATCTTAATAGTTATATAATTATATAAATATTATGAAATAGGCTCTCCTTAATAAGAGAAGCTTGGCTTGTTCTTTATTTATTTTAGTATAATAAAAGGGGTTAAAATGTGTATATCTTGGCAAAAGTATAATAATAAAAGTACTGTTACTACTACGACTAAAACGTAAATGACAATATATTATTATTATTATGAAATAATAATTGATCATGTAATGCATTTTAATTGGCAGTCATTCTGTTCGCCGTGTTGAACTGATGTCATAAATGTAGCTAATACTTGCCTTTTATATATATATATGAGATTTAAATAATAAGGGTTTCTACATTTTCTACTCCTCAAAAGGTTTCTCTTGCTGCATGGTTTTTTCATGTATACGTTAAGTATATATATTGAGTAAAGATGGAATAAAGAACCAATGAAATCAAATGCTCTGTTATCAGGTTATTCCTTTTAAAACAATACGTGGTTCATTCTTCATTCGTTATTGGTATACTTATCTATTGGCTACGACGGATTCTGCTGCGGCTAAAAGAAAATCATCGACCAATACTTTTTGGCACAAACAAACTTGATTAGACACTAAAAAAGAGAATTGTGATTTGTTTCAGTTCTTTTCAGTTTATTTGTATACTAGAGTAAAGGTCTTTTCTTTTTTAAATAATCTATACAGCATCATTTGAGAATTCAAAAATACCAAAAACATGGAGATTTCTATTATAGTCGAAGCCCTTTTGTGGTTCATTGTGGGTATGAGTCATTCAACCGTTTTCCTATTGTTTGTATTCTGCATGGATCATAAAACATGCACACAATCAAGTGGTTCCCTATCGTATATTATACAGAGAGTAGAATGATATATAAATATAGATAGATAGATAGATAGATAGATATTTAGCTAAATGGAGAGGGGCTATATTAACAAGATGAAGAGAGAAAAAAGTTTTTTCATGCGCCAAAAAAACTTTATGAATAATCCTATTGGATAGATATGCTGCTCTTTTTTCACTTTGTAGTATGAAGAATAGACAAAGAGCCTCTTTCTTTTGTGCTACATTTGTTATTTATTTGAAATGAGATAAAAAAAGTATCATGGATGATCATAAAAGGAGTACCATTTAGTTTCCATTACGATGATCGAACGATGATGCCATACAAGTGATATTAAAAATCCCCTTACTTTTACTGTTATCATCACTGGATATAAGGGAATAGATACATAGAATACGTATGCAATAGTCAACTAGATATTATATTAATTGAAAGCATTGAAAGACTTCCCTTTTAAGGGCACAAAGCAAGAGTGTTTCGTGTGACTGGGTGCTCCAAAAAAAAATAACAACCCAAACCCGGTGACTCCTCTCTCTTTTTCTTGTTCTTTTCTTTTATCTATAAAAAAAACAAGAAAGAAATAAAGTAATGTCGTTTAAATCAAAACAACGCGCAAAGCATGGCCTATTATTTGGAGATGGTAATTCGTCAAACGTTGAATAAAATACCTTGTGTAAAAACATGAAGACGCAATTGTATAACAAAGAATCACACTTACTTCATCTACTTAGATCCACTCAATGCTGTGTCTGCTTCAGAAGACCCACTTTTCTCACCAAAGAGCCAAAGCAGCCGTACGTCAACACCCACTGATCCTCTGAGTTCTCCCGATGCCAGTAGCAGCACACCTGTCCGCCGCACTGCAAAGCCAACAGGAGCAGGAGCAAATAGTGGTGGTAGCAGCAACAGCAGTATTTTTGGAGACATTGATGTATCAAAGCTGGGAGGTAATAGCAGCAGTGTTGGGGGTAATGGCAAAAGGACAACAAATACATCCCTACGTACAACAACAACATTAAGGTCAAGTCAGAGATTTGAAGATGATGACCAAGATTTATTATTTGGTGGTGGTGGTAGAAGAAGGGTCACGAGTAAGACCTCTTCTCCTCCTTCTGCGTCATCAAGCCCTAGAAATGCTCAGGCGGTTTTACCTGCAGCAGCAACACCACTGTCCCCACCTTCACCGCCCAGAGCATCCACACCTTCCTCTCCTCAAACTAAAGTCACTACCCCAACCCCGCCAAAGGTAGCCACGCCTCCAAAATCAGTGACGCCTCCTCCTCCTCAAAGCACAGTAGAGTCCCCATCACCAGCAACGCCCACCGAAGAACGCCCGTCCTCCTCCTCCTCATCGTCATTTTTTGCATCAGCAAGCCGCTTCTTCAAATCAAATAGCTCCTCAACAGCAGCAACGCCCTCAAAAACACCCCCGCCAAGCTCAAAGCCTAGCTCGCCAAAAATAGTCGAGAAAAAGGAACCTGTTAAAAGCGAGAAGCCGCAGCAGGAACAAGAAGTACCAGTAAAAGAGGCAAAGCAGGTAAAGCAAGTAAAACCAACGATACCAAAGAGACAACAAGTAATGGAACACGAAGAGGAGGAACAAGAGGAACAACATCAACAGCAAGTGATTCAAGATGAAGCAACACGCGCCTTTGCAGATGATGTATTTACATTTAAAATAAACAATAGACCTGCTTATACCACTCCATTATCACCCGAAATTCTTGTCTCGGTCGCCGACGATCGACGCATGCTAGCATCCACAAGCACACCAACCAACAACAACAACAATAATAATAATATAGAAAACAACAATGCGGTTGCCGAAGATCCATGGTCGATTGAACCCTTTCCCTCAGCCAGCACGCCGCTTCACAAAGTGGCAGTTGAGTCAATTGAGCCTCAAAAGCAGACTGCGTTTGCAGACCTGATTAATAGTTGGAATACGGGAGAATCAGCAAGACAAGAATATGGAAATGAACAGGATCCAGATCAATTCTTTAGTCATGTCGCTGAAGAACAGCGAGATATCGGCTTTGCAGGCATTGCTGGACCAACAACAACAACAACAACAACAAGTTATTCAAGACAATTAGATGTATTTGACGAAGAAAATCCATGGAATTAATATTTAAGATAAAAAAAAATAAATAAAAAAAATGATATACAATTCGAATATTATATATAAAAATATGTGCATGTTTGTGTGAATAAGTTAGGGTTTGAATTGCTCTAAAGTAGCCTCCAACTCCTTTATCTTTAAATGATAATCCTTCACTTGCTGCTGCAAGTCTCGAATCTGTTCTACCGACTTTTTTAATATGACGCCCTTGTTTGGTTTGTTATTGGGTCCAACCGCAATGTTTTCCAATGCCGCTTCAGGTAACATACTACAAAGTTCCTGGATTCGATCATTGATATTATCCCTCCGCCGTCTTTCGACTTGTATATAAAAAATCGTGTGAATTTCTCGACTTGTGATAATTATAGAAAATATTTTAGTTTGGTTTTTTTTTACCTGCATTATGGGATTCCCTTCTTCTACGACGTTTCTCCATCATCAGTTGCATGCTTATTTACAGATAGTTGGTTAGAATGACATGTATGATATAATATTATATTATGTATAGTATAGTTACTTCATTTGAGCAGTGTAATCATCCTCATAACTACCAACGGAATTGCCTTGTGCCACATTATCTAATGATGACTGTACAGCACCAATATTAAACGACTGATTAGGAGGATAGCCATAGCCGATGTTGGCAGGTGCAGACATGGCAAGTGAGTGGCCAGAATCAAGGCTGCCTGGCATAAACATTTGGTTTTGGTTGAATATGACATCCTGATCTTCTATTGAAGAACGGCGGTGAATATCCATGGGAATACCCTATTTGGATAATAATAATAAATAAAATAATAACAACAACAATAATAATAATGATAAAATGATAAAAAAGAAAGCATCCCCCCTTTTACTTTTTATGTCAGTCACTTACCATATTTGAGTTGATGGGCCTGTTATCATACATGTTATTACTATTATTCTGGTTATTGTATTCTTCGTCTTCAAAGTCATGCATTCCCGGAGATGACAAAAGCATATTCTGGGGAAAAGGATCAGTGAACTCTAGCTGCTCTGAACTTGGAGAGTCTCGATAAGGTACTCGCTCCGGGAGATTCTGTTGTGTTGCCATCAAGTGGTACTGTGTAGGGTTTCTTAAGCGTAATGGTTGTTGCGACATTGTTAAATAATAAATAAAGTAAAGAAAAAAGAAAGAAAACAAAACAAAAACTCCCAATTGGTCAAGTCGTATTTGAGCCTCCGGAGTTTCAATCATGAAATGCAAAGGGACAGAAACGCATTTCAATAATGCAGGAGTTGCAATAAATATAAAAAAGGGCTCTTCATTTTCTGAAAAAAAAAAGACTCTCTTTTCTCTCTCTCTCTTTCTTTTCACTCATCATGTTTTCATCTATGAAGGGATCATTTTGTCTGTTTTTATTATTGTCAAGTGCTGTCCAAGCCCAAGTAGTGTCGCCCTCTCACAATTATAATGTTACACTGCCAGAACCAAATACGCCATATGTAGCTGGCCAAATGTTGCCCATCAGTTATACACTTCCTAATGATGCCAACTTATCGAAGCGTAATATTTATATTTAGAGATTGTAATAGCATTTGCACTAAAACCCACTTGTTTTAATCCATCTAGAACTATCGCTCTCTGTTTATTTCACTACAAAAGATGCAGCATTAAACTTTACAGAAACGATGATCACTTCAAATGCAGACTTATCTCAAGGGTTTAGTTTTAAAAGAGGTAAAGGCAACGATGTTGTCTATGAACATCAACTTAGTGTAAGTACTCTATATGAAAACAACTTGATACAACATGTTTTTTTAAAAAAAAAATTGCTAGTATGCCATCCCAAATAATACAGCAGCTGGAGAATACCAAGTAGTCTTTTTAGATGCTTATACACGATTCAACACAACCATTCCCATCAGCGTACGCCCTTATGCTGATGCAGCAGCAACACCTTCCTCTTCAATAAACAAGGCGCGCCCTTCTGGATCCATCTTTGCCCAAGGGAATGATGGCACTCTATTATTACCAAAATGGCATCTTTTCATTATTCCATTCATTTATTCATTTATTATCATATAATTTATTAAAACTCTTCCCAAAGTGAATCCCATTGTGTCTGGAATTCTTTTATACAAAGTGGGATATTTGTGATTAAAATATTTTCTCTGTTCTTAAAACGTGCACTATATAAAAAATGTGTGTGAGACAAAAAAAAAAAATGGTCTTGTTGTATTATGAAATTCCCTTACCCCTTGGACCAATTAAAGCTTCCATTGATGAGCACTGAGCTATCAATAATAGCAAACTTGTTATGCATATAACCTTGCCTATTCGATTTATATTGTCGTTAGGAAGAAAACTCCTTGAAAAATGTAATGACACAACTCACGTATGATCTGTCTTGAATGGAATGCCATAAGATTCTTGCAGTCTCTTTGCATCTGCTCCTTTACCTGCTGCCTGTTGGTTATCGGTGATGATTCTAATCTTTACTTTACGCTTTTTAGCTGCAATAAGTGCATTGGCAACGTCGTCATCGGTAAATGCAAAGACACAGATATCGATGGTTTTTTGTGCAGAATTGAGGACGGAAAGGAATGCCTATGATGTTTCCATCTCATTTTAGTTTATATATATATATATATATATATATAGGATGATCATGATAACTTACATTAAAGCTTTCCTTTGAAGGGAAAAAGTAAGACTTTATAAAGTATCCTTTAGGCATAATGTCAGATTTGTTGGCGATGCCAGTAAAGTAATTGACCACCTTTTTGGAGCCAGCACCCTCAGGAATGACAGGCACCTCCTGATCACTGTCACTACTTGTCGAGGCCTTGGTTTTCTTTGTCTTTGTCGTTGTTTTTTTAGCATCACTTTTTGGCACCATTGCATCATTATCGCTTGGCACGTAATCATCGTCAGAGTCGCCCAATCTATCATAGGCCAGTTCTCCATCGGTATCATCCGAATCCACCTGCTGCTTGGCTTTTGTTTGTTTGTTTGGCTTCTCACTCACTACTTCGTCACCATGAAGTGCAGATGTTATGGTGGTCGTGACACAGATTTCTAGCCACTCTAGGAGTGCACGCTCATGATCGAATTTGGCATTTTTAGAGGCCGTACCAAAGAGATTCTTGACCATTTTCATGGTATTGTTTGCGCTACTGGATTTACCTGCGATGAGCTTGGATAATTGTTCTTTTGCTTCATCTTGTAGATCGCTGTCTTTGTAGAGACTTGCACTTGATTGCATTGTCTGAAAATAGAGTATATAAGCATATATAACTATCCTTTGTATACTTGTATTACCTTTTCAATGAATGAATTATAATTGTTTGATTTAAGATCATCCGGGGTGAGGGATGGTCCCTTGGGTACACATAAAAGTTCAAATAAAGATTTCATTTTGTTTTTTGTTTTTTACTGAAAAAAAAAGAAGAGTGATAAAAGAAAATGAAAAAAAAATGGTATCGCGCCTTTTATAACATCTTTGGACGTCAACAATAGGAGTAGTACAATCTAAAATAGCGTCTCTTTGTTGATAAATGCATCATGACATACACACTTTTTAACTTGAATTACTCTCCCTTTTTGATATTATTGAATATCGATGATTTTTGTTCCTCATTTTTTCTATAAATGGTTTTGTTTAAAAAACGATACAGAAATTCGTTGGTATATATATACTTAACAACGTCATTTTTTCTTTACAGAAAAAAAAAAAATGGTGCGTCATGTATGACAATCGGTTTTTCTTTTCAATACACTCAAAATTATATTAGACTACGATCGAGTGTAACACCACTTTGGCTGATGTCGATGAAAAGTCTTTGACATGCTGTCATACTTTAATACTCGATAAATAATAGCCATCAAAAAGATAAACTTATGGTTAAAAAGGTATTTGTAAATTGTGTTTACTAGTATAAAAGTTGGTCAAAGTGATTTGTAGATTTGAAAAAAAAAAGGGAAATCACCAAGTTTTTTAATGTATAATATATCAATACAAGTCATTGCAAAACCTTGTAAGCTTACTCGAAATGTATTTAAAGAGCGCATTCTTGTTGGTTTTCTTTGTACAGTACCGTTCATCTTTTGGTATTGCTAGACGAAATAATAAAAACTGTAGCGCAAATACTTTTGTTTAGAAATCTAACGTATCATTGATATCTTACACAATGAATCGGCCTGGATAAATCAGGAAATATACGATTGGATGATTAACCCATCTATTTGTTTGAAATATAGAGATGAAAACTGGGCAAAAGGTTCAAAGTGAAAAAGGAGGTGAAAAAAAAAAGTGATTCATGCAAAATCCTGGTAAACAAAAGAAATCGGCTATTTTTAGATTCAGGTACCTGGTGGCGGTTCTCTTTAGAAAATCTGACTTTCTCGTCATAATGAAATAAGCGAGCTCTTTATTAACGTTTTGTGAATTGATTAAACAGTTTAATTATTTGTTTGTCACACAAAACAGTATGTCCCCATCATCGATTTTATTCAATTCAATAGAGGAAAAATATAATCTTTAAAAGGCTTTTTCTTTAAAGTCAGATGATTTACAGTAAGCATAGCTTGGTCTAGAATCAATAGATTGTATTAGACTTTGCTGATGAGGTGATAAAATATTTATCAGAGTGCGCGGCTAAAGTTGGAGGTTTTACTGGTTAATCCAATGCTGTGTCTTTTTTCAAATGCCTTGGTTCGAATTATACAGTTGTATAGATGGCTATGTGGATTCAACATGTGTGACAAAAAAAAACCATAGAGTTTACCAATCGTATATTTTTTTCTCTGATATCCTTTCCTCGGTGAAGTGAGTTAACCATAGGATGCCTTTTTCAATAGCTTACAAATTTAACATTGAAAGATGAAAAGAAAGACATATACTGAAGTTATGCTCCTTTATAAAAAGTTTATTCAATTCATTTTCTGCTATTTCGAAAAGGTCACCAAGAGCAACTAATAACCTTCGGAATAATATACAATTCAAATGACCATATTTATAAATAAAAACACAAAAACACGTAATTAATGCAAATTTTAGGAAAACAATCTATTCCGTTTTCGTACAAGGCCCTTAAATTTTGAGCGACATGAGGCGATCTCAAATATACTTTATAGTGTTTATGATTGTTTCTGCCATGCCATTTTTTTTTGTTGTAAAATAAAAAAAAACGTAAACATAAATTTGAAAAATTCAAGGTTTATCAAGTCTTTTCTTTTGCTTTGAATAATAAAAAAAAACGAAGCCTTGCTTCAATCAAGGTATATGGAAGATTCATTTGCCACGTTTGTTTGTGACACGTTAATCACAGCTTAGGATGTGGGGAAAGTGGTAGAATCCAGAAATAAAGCAGCAATTCAAACTAAATTGTTTGTGGGTATCATGCAAGGTTATCTATAATGATAAATATATAGGTGCCCAAGGGAAAAAAAAATGTGTATACAACAATTACACTGGATCGTGTATACTGTTACTAGTTTATTTTACTTGAACAAAAGCAAACACTCCTTTTTTTGAGGAACAGTCTTTAAAATAGATATGTTGTTTTTTATCGCAGATTTCTGCTTTTTTCATCAAGTAAAGATTGATACTTAAAATTAAAGGTTTATATTTATATTAGGAATGATTTTAATATAATAATAACTTTAAACAATGAAGAAATGTACCTTGTATATGCGTGTGAATTAAACATAGGATGATTCTTGAAATAGATCTTTAGATCGAAACTCTATCCTTTGTATATATTCTCACAAGCCATCACCAAGGAAATTTTAACATGTAAAGTATTTTTCTCATCTCACTTTTCGGGTTAAATCATTCACCAATATATATAGTCAAGAGAAATGTCATTTTATACATTTCTTCTTTAATAAAAACAAAATGGTCCAATCCATTGAACAACAAGCTATTCATACAATCCGTGTCCTTGCAGCCGATATGGTATATGGTGCAAATTCTGGCCACCCAGGTACACATTATAGATGCATTTCTTTTTTTTATCAAATTTATCTGACAACACATCCAAGGTGCTCCCATGGGATGTGCACCAATGGCTCATGTTCTTTACTCAAAGATTATGAATTTCAATCCAAAGAATCCTGATTTCATTAATCGTGACCGCTTTGTACTTTCCAACGGTCATGGATGTGCCTTACAATATTGTATGCTTCATCTTTGTGGTTATGATGTATCTATGGATGAACTTAAAAACTTTCGCCAATTTGGTTCAAAGTAGGGTACAAGTCATTTTTTATCAAATGGACATCTTAACTAAACAATCGCCTATACCATAGAACGCCTGGTCACCCAGAAGCCAATGATACTCCAGGAGTTGAAGTCACAACCGGTCCTTTAGGACAAGGTATAGTTCTATTTCTTATTGCTTCTAGTTTTCACCATTACTTACCACCTCTAAAGGCATTGCAAATGCTGTTGGATTAGCTGCTGCCGAAGCTCATATGGCTGCTACATACAATAAACCTGGCTATGATATTTTCAACAACTATACCTATGTCATGATGGGAGATGGATGTCTCCAAGAGGGTGTAGCTCTTGAGGCTATTTCTCTTGCAGGGTAAATAATAGGATTCGTAGAGAGGAGGGTGTATTTAATTTATACTAAAAAATAATGTATTAGACACTGGAAACTTGGTAAATTAGTTGTCGTCTATGATGACAACAACATCACCATTGATGGAACAAATTCGGTTGCCTTTACTGAGGATGTTCTTAAAAGATTTGAAGCTTGTGGCTGGCACACATCCAGTGTAAAAGATGGTAACCATGACATTGATAGTATCGAGAAGGCTATAAAAGACGCACAACAGGTTACAGATAAACCTAGTGTCATCAAAGTCAAGACTGTGATTGGTAATGATTTACATATATGAACAGTTGACTTTTTTTTTAACGCTATATAATCCTGTTGTGTTTTTTTTAGGATTTGGTTCCTTGATTGAAAATAGTGCTGCTGTGCATGGTACTGTCCTTTCTGGTAACTATTTTAACAAAAGTCTCCTTATTTTTAATCGTTTATTCACTGAAAATGGACTTGTTTAGCTGATGATGTCAAGCAGGTCAAAGAAAAGTTTGGTTTTGATCCTAATGAAAAATATGCTGTCGCTCAAGAGGTATAAAACACTATTTCTTGAATTAGATATTGTTTTACTCATGTACTATTTAGGTTTATGAATTCTACGATGCTCATGCCAAGCAAGGCACTGACAAAGAACAGACATGGAACGAGCTTTTTGAAAAATATAAGTCAGAATACCCCAAAGAGGCGGCAGAAATTGAACGTCGTTTCTCTGGAAAACTATCTGAAGGATGGGAGGCTGCTCTTCCTCGCTTCACGCCTGCTGATCAGCCCCAATCCACTCGCAAACATTCCGAGGGTGTCTTGAACGCTATTACGGGCATCTTGCCAGAGTTATTGGGCGGCTCTGCAGACATGGCCGGCCCAACATCAACCCTCTGGAAAGGTGCTGTAGATTTCCAACATGTGAGTCATTTAATATAGTGTGTGAATTGTTGAACTGAAATTTTCTTCACACATGTTTAGCCTTCAACAAATATTGGAAATTATGCAGGCCGTTTCTTCCATTATGGCGTTCGCGAGCACGCAATGTGCTCTATTATGAATGGTTTGGCCTACTATGGTGGAAACATACCTT
>VCJM01001063.1:77023-91134 GCA_024139495.1 Backusella sp. ASU-2019c | reverse complement strand
TTTTTTCCAGAATAAAAGACACGATATTATTTATATTCAACGTATTCATAAACTTCTTGATATAAAGCTATTGTTATTGTGCTACTTTCCGATACTTTGTATTCGGTCCGTATAGGATTTGGTTAGCAGCATTAAAAACTCCAAATCTTTTTGTTACTCAACTTTAAAGCTGCATATGCATGTGTTTTACCAAAGCAAATGATGTAGAAAAGACAGTATATTCTTTGTATCTTTTTTTTTTTTAAATATAGTTACTAATTCTATATACCATACTGTTCAGTCATATCTTTTCAGAAAGAAAATGCGCCATAATATACTTTCTTTTCTGTAGTGATTTATTTTCATGTTTATTTAAAAAAATCACGAGTGTGCCATCAGCACCAAAAAAGGAAATGCAAAGTCCACCTTTTGTCCTGACTCATTATGAGAAATTGAAAAGGTTTTCTATCTCCACAAAGAAGAAATGGAAGAAAATAGTTATTTATTTATCTATAAAAGGAAAGATGATGTTTATTTTTACATTTTGTAATGTTTTATGGAGGAAAGGTGAATTCTTTAGCGTGCACAAGGTTCACTAGTGTTTGGTTTATGGGAGTTGGAATACCAAGCTCCTTTCCACGTTTACAGACATAACCATTGATATAATCGATTTCTGTCAGTCTTTGAGCTCTAATATCTTGGACTGTAGAACAGGCAGTTTCAGCTGCAACATCAACAATATGCATAACGGATTCCATAAACGAGTCGACTGTCTCACCAGGCAAATCGTTATTGAATACTTGGTGGATTTCTTCACACACAGATTTCATGATGCTGTAAATGGCAGGATTTTTATCTTGAGCAAACCCTTTGTTTTGTAAATTCAAAATAGACGCTATTGCATTGATAGAGCCGTTAATGATGAGCTTTCTTATCATTCTCACTTTCATCTCTTGCCAAGGCAGTAATACAGCATGCATATCAGGTATACTTGTCAATGAGTCCACTAGCTTGGGCTGTCCATCGCTGGATCCATTATTTAAGGGGTATTCTCCAAGCATCAGTGATTCCGTGTGTTTATAGCCATAATGGTGCACGATATCGTATGGAGCAATGCGTTCAATGGCGTGCTTATTTACACCTACCAAAATGCGGGGTGAGTGGCGTGGCCAAAACTGGTTTACGAGCTCTTCAGAAATTCCCATTCCGTTTTGTAACAGTAGGATGGTGCTATTAGGAGTTAAACGAGATGCAATGGGAGCAAGAGCACTAGCAGTGTAATGAGCTTTTGTTGAGACGATCAGTGCTTCAATGGGCTCATTCACTGTGTCAATAGTTGCTGCGTCAAAACCGGTTATAGCCGAGACGTCTCCATTTCTACGGTAGCTAATGGCATTTTCTCTTTTCTTGAAATCAGACAAATGTTCTTGGGATCGTAACAACAAGGTCACCTTGTTACTATGAGCCCGAAGTGCGGAGCCAATATGACAACCTATCGCACCCGTGCCTAAGATATGTACATGCATTTAAAATGGGGAGTATCGCGTTCATGGCAAAACTACTGAAAAAGTCAGGTATTTATATATATTTTTTTTAGTGCAACGATTTCATCTTGATTTCTAATATCTGAATGTCAGGTAACACAAGATAATATGTCTCTTTTTTAGTTTTGGAACTGAGCACTTGATATGTGTGTTTATCTTGCTTATTACTTTTACAGACGAAAAAAAAAAAGAAACGGAGGAGGGCAATGCAAAATAACCGTAAACATCTCATATTGGTTTTTTATTTAATTATATAATAATATTTTTCTCTGTCAACCCAAATTAAACTATAGTAGCACTATTCAGTCAACCAGTAATGCGTGGGGAAATTTGACTCATTGCCATGAAACCCAGAAAAATTAAATATTTTAAGCTTTTCTGACAAATACGCAAATTGGCACTGGCGTCACTGTATGCTCTTATTTATTTATTTTTTAAATAAGAGCAGAAGTGTGAATGAGACAGTCCCCTTCTTCACTATCTATGAGAAATAATACTATGCTCATCATACATGTACTGATGGGTGTTTATTTTTACGCAAAAGACTAGTAGAATTTCTTACTACCTTTTGATTTTCAGAGCGTCGAGTCTAACTTGTTTAAAAAAGGGAGGGCAGAGTCATGCCTAGAAAATAAAAACAGCAAGACTGCAGTTTATTTATTTCGAAGTTGAATAAATTGTTTATTGAATAAGCTAAGCTCTACCCTTTCTTTCTAACTAGCAATTACAAAGTTTTGAAACCAATTCATTAATGATACATACTCCTTTTTTATTTGATTTCGAAAGACCAATACTTAAAATATCCTTCACCATAAAACAGGTGTTCTCAAAAGGATACAGACATCTAAAAATAAGATATCCGAGTTTGCGGGCATATGGCCTGGGATCAAAAGCCCATATTTCTACTTTATTATTTTTTCACTTTTTGGTAAATAAAACTGAGTTTTCATCCTACTTGAATTTTCATCATATCGTTACATGCACTACACTTTTAACTACAAACTAAATCAGCGCGACGTCAATGTAATATCTAAGCCCGAATTTCTCCAAAAAAGAATCGTGGTTTTATATCACTTGTTGTATAATTGTTATATTCTTATTTTCACTTTAAATAATGCTAACGGTATATTGGAATAGTGTCATTGATTGATAGATAATGAACACACTCCTTATATACTATGTTGTTGATCTATAAAAAGGTAGTTGTATTTAATAATATTAGGGAGGTGAGCGATACTTTGATTATTTTATGTAGCGTGACTTGCTCATTCGTTTATCAGAATAATGAAAATAGGATTCATTATTTAAGTACAATAAAAGGAAGCTTGTTTATTTGTTTCTCTCTCTTTCTTTCACTCACTTTACTATAATTCATAAAAAACGTACTTCACTACTCTCAGATAATATTAGAACAGATAGCTCAAACTATGGTAAGACAAGTACCTTTTAAAGTATATACCGGTACTTTTACTTACTTTTTATTATTCTTATTATCAACAGTAAACCATCATTCTTCATGGTTTAGTCCTTTTATTTGTGACAACAATGAAAATGAAAATCAACCGGTATTCTCTCCTTTCTTCAAAAGAAAGCAAAGGCTGCTCAACCGGATAGCTGGGGATGGAAGCGTAACATGGACATACAGCGACAAAAAACATGGGATGGATTCTCACTTACACCAAGGTGTAGTAATCGCTGCAAGATATCCTGATATAATGAATAGATTAGCATGCCTGTTGGGACAATAAGTGTTTTAAATTTATTAAACTCAACTGCAGACTAAAACTTGTGCGTGTATTCATGTAGGGATTTTTACACATTAAACCTGTTCTCGCTTAATGATGTCCTTGAAGCTGCTGGCATGATGCCCTTAAAAAGCACATTGGATTTGAATCTGATTCAATGCTGTAATACGTTTGAAAACTTGTCGAGATCAAACTAACCTCTGCCTCTATTTGAAAACGAGGCTTACAAGTACTTCACATGTTGCCAGGAACGAGTTGTCGATGATCTCGAGATCGAAGACTTTCGATTCATTAAACGAGTAAGATAATACTTTTCGAAAAGTTATATATGTATTATTAAAAATAGTGCACTAACTTTTTTTGTTTGTATATCATATAGCCCACAAAACATGAATGTCCTTTTGAAGGTTGTCCCTACAGCTATATAGCCAAACATGCATTACAAGACCATATTAATGCAAAACATACTGATAATGTAAGTGTATTTTTGTTTATTGCAATTAGAATACTAATTTTTTTTCCGTGTTATTTAATATTTCGACAGTACTCTGTTCCGTTGGAGTTCGGGGCGAGCGAAGCCAAACCAAGCTTTGAAGACGAATCTGGCACCAATTTCATGAAAGAGGGCTTTCATAAACTTCCACGCATATTGAAAGACATGCTGGACCATCTACTTCAGGAGATCAACTACGATCACAGGAAAATGAAGTCACCGAAGATGATATCAGCTTGTTTGACAACTTCTTGGAGAGACCACCCTTACCAGTAATGCCAACGATATCTACCTCGTCCCAAACAGCGCAAAAAAAAAGAGACTTGAATCAAAGCATTGACAAGATCACATTAATTCTCTAAAATAAATAAAGAATCTATAGTTTGATTGCTGATTATATGTCTCCAAGATTTATATCTTTCTTTTTTCATAATGCACCATTCCATCGTAAAGTTTCAAAATAAAACAGTTGGTCACCTTTTTTGGGGGGGGGAAATGTTGCAAGCGACTCTAGCAAATTGGTCACAGTCAGACCGTTAAGAGTGACAAATGTAACCATCTCTAAGCCCAAGATGACCTATTCAGCTGCTACCATGAAGAGGTTTATGCATCGTTATAATGAATAAGAAGCGATTGGGAGGGCAGTGTTGAACCAGATCACCCTAAAACAGCCAAAGTAACTCGAATCCGGCAACAGTGAATGTATAGAATACCATTCTTGGGTAGAAAAGTCATGTTCTATTTTTAATTTAAACTTTACCAACGAGTGGGAAAAAATGAGCAAATACAGAATCCTGAAAATCATAAGGATTACAATGCACATCACATCATAACAAAAAACACACATACCAAGTTGTATGTTTATGCTATCAAATGAAACTAATTATAACCATCTAGAAAATATGGATAAAAACAATTATACTCAGTGATCTCTCTCTTTTTTTTAAAAAAGGAAAAGGTAGTAAAAAGGTCAAAGGCAACCTGTGTGTACCATGACGAAAAAATAAAATAAAAAAATGAATTTACGTCATTTTCATGTATTAAAAAAAAAATCCAGACTTTTTTTCGTTTTTCTTTTTCTTTTTTCCGTTTTCAAGCATTTAAAACACCAATAAAAGGGCAAACATGACAATGAAAGTCAATAATATATTAAATACATATTAATGTAAATAGACTAAAGCTGATTTTATTGAATGGCGAATGATTTACGGATAAACGTAAAAACCCCCAAATAAAGCAACGTGTGCAACACGCTGACCTGTTTTGAACCCTTTATATTTTCTACATATTCTTTTTTCTCGTTTTCTTTCTTTCTCCTTTAATTATGCAAAATCAAAGTCATCATTATCAGGAAAGTATTTCTTCCAGTTTTAGTCGACTCAACATTCGCGAGACATTTGGACATGTGCCTCATTTCCGACATGGCCGTCCGGGAAAAGTGGTATGCGGACCTCTACTGCGATACATTCGCATCGACTATGTGGAGCGTCTATGGCACGGATCCATCCTCATTGTATCGGACGATCGGCATGCGCCACCGTTGGAGATTCAATTCAATGCAAAGAGAAAAACGCTACATGGTACAAGGCTGGATACATACCGAGAAAAGTATCACTTTTACAGATACGAATTGCAAATACCGATTGGAGAAGTCGAGCAAAGGGTCATTTACTCGAGCCCACACAAAAACTGGGCCGAGCCTCAATTTGAGTTTTATATACCGTCAATCTTTGAGAGTATGCGGTTTATGTTTTATTCGTGCAATGGCTTTTCAGACATCCCGCAGGAAGTCAAAAACAAGTTTGGTGAAAAGACGGCACCCCTCTGGCAGGATGTCTTGGACCGCCACAAGGTGATGCCGTTTCATGTGTTTTTGGGCGGCGGCGACCAGCTCTATCAGGACCGTTTGATCAAGGAGGGGTTTATGAAGCCGTGGGTGGCTGAAAAGGACCCCGCAAAGAGATTGGCCATGAAACTGTCACAGGAAATGAGGGATGGATTCGAGTCGTTTTATTTTAATAATTATTGCATCAATTTTGGGTAAGTCTAATGCATTTTGTAATATTAGGCATTAACATTGCAAGAGTAGTTTTAAAGACAATCCCATTATAGCAAAGGCATTTGCTAGTGTTCCATCTGTCAACATGTGGGACGATCATGTAAGATATCATGAACTGACGTTATTTATTTTGTCATTTATACATATTTCTATAAAAGGACATCATTGATGGTTATGGCTCTTATCCAGCTGATATGCAACGTGCTGATTGTTTTCAAGGTAAGAATGAGGAAAAGATTTTTACTCTCAATGATTAGAAAATAAACCATTGTACAGTTCTATTTGCCAATGCCGCTCGATTCTATTACTTGTTTCAACATCATACAACCATGCAGTTGGTTGGAAGCCATGGCTTTATACGCGGATCACTTGACAGCTGTAATCATATTGTCACGACCCTCGGACCAGAGTTGGGACTCGTCTCGTTGGACTGTCGAGGCGAGCGTACAAAACATGAGATTTGTTCAGAGACATCATACAATGCCGTGTTTGACTATATGAGGTCAGACATGATGCTGAGCACGGTAAAGCATCTGTTGGTGCTGACGGGTGTTCCCTTGATCTATCCTCGTCTTACCTTGTTTGAAAACTTGATGGATGGTGCATCTAATTTTAATCTTGCGACTATTGCTGGCAAAACAGGTGCATTGGGTGATATGATTAAAGGTTCTTTGAATGTTTGGAATGGTGATCCCGAACTATTGGATGATATGAATGATCGTAAGTTTGCTACCATACACAGAATCTATTTTTCTTAACCTTTTCATAGACTGGACTGCTGGTAATCATATGGCTGAAAGAAAGGCATTTATCGAAAGACTCCAGCAATATGCACGTGACAGATCCATTCGAGTCTCGTTTTTAGGCGGTGATGTATGTTGTCATGATATTGATCTGTTTCTATTAGTGAATAACTTATATATATTGTAGGTGCATTGCTGTGGTGCAGGAAAACTGTATTCTAAAGATATGAAGAAGAAAGAAGAAGGAGATCCGTACTTTATGGTACAAATCATTTCTAGTGCCATTGTAAACGTGTAAGTTGTATATGCATAAAAATATTTTGATTACTTATTATATATATAAACAGTCCCCCGCCACAAGCACTTTTGACTATATTAAACCAAAACTCATCGTATATCACATTTAATGGTAACGTGGAAGAACGAATGTACAATATCTTTAAGAGTTCTCCGAATGGCAATACTGTAAGTACGGAACTAAATGAGAGAGATATGACATGTCATTCATTCATGGACTATACAGAGACAAAACAAAAAGCTGATGGGTATGCGAAACTACTGTGCTGGTTATTATGATGAAAAAACCGGCAAGCTTAATTTCTGGATCCAGGCGGAAAAACAAGTCGGCAAAAAGGGAACCATGGGCTATTTAATAGATGTTCCAAAGTTGGTCTTTGGACAGGCGGGTTATCATCTTTCTCGCTTAAACAAGCGTGAGTATATCGCCTCCATCCGTGCACCACAACCCCAACCCCACCGTTTCCAGCGTTTGGGCAATTCAAGGCTCCCATTTGCTGGGCGTATGCCAGATGCCAGCAACTATATATAATCCCCTCTTTATATATTATTTATTAATAAAAACACCTTTTATATATTTATACTACTTTATTCAAATGATTTCAAGCTTCGAATAAATCGATCGACTGCGATTCTAAACAATTCATTCGATATATTACCAGGAGGAGCATTGGGGGCGGTTGTTGTCGTAGCGGTTGTGGTTGTTGCTGTTGTGTTTTGATTCGTGGTGGTGCTGTCGCCCTCGGGCGTGTTTTGTAAGAATCCCTGACTGATCTCCCAGCGGGTATCATCAAAGCGCATCAGGCCATTCTTGACAACAAACTCGACATAGAGCTGCACATGAATCTGCTTTAGCACCAATTTGAGGTTTTCCGTATTTGGATCGGAATTCATCACAAACTTGAGTCCTGTGGGCGTTTCATAGTAATGTAAACGATACGTAGAGGTTTTATAAGAGATAAAGCCGTCCTGACTATAAGAAAATAGATTAGTATATATTGTTTATTTCTACATAGATAGAACAAACAACTTACTTTCCGCTCAGTTTACGTACAAAGTTGCGTAAAGAAAGAATAACACCATACACAAGTTTGGCCTCCTCCTCTATCGAGATGACACTTCCAGCTGCCAATCCGCTTTGTTGTGTGACGCCTGTTTGAAGATGATCCTCGCTACGTACCAGCGAGTTTGAGTTTGGAGAGCTTTCTGCATTGGATGACGTCGCGCTTGACGTAGAGAATCGCGAAGATGAGTTGAGTCCCAAACGACTATTCGAGTTACTTGTTGCCAGTTGACTGGAGCTGTTGACGCTAGTGGACTGCGAGCTGTTGGTTTTACTCGTGCTTGTATTGTGTGTCCACTTTTGGAAATAGATGCACTGACAATGACGATCAAATATATAGAGATTATGAATAGTCATTTTCCAAAGTAACTTGAAAAAAAAACAAGAAAATGGGCAATAAATGATTTTTTTTAAAGTACACAAAAAATCAGGGATATCATTCATCCGGGGCAGGATTTTTATTTTATTACTTTTTACTTTTTTTTAATATTTTTCATCAGCAAGTAATCTGATTTGGGGTTTGGCAGCACGTCAGGCACCGGCACAGAGAAAAGTTTAATGTCCTTGAGTGAGCCATAATCCGGTTTCTTCTTTTTTGGCTTTTGCATCAGTGGAGGAAATTGATGCTTTTTTGTTAAAACGATTTTTTGTGCCTTGAGCACTTCGTCCCAACGAAGCTGACGAGATGTATGTGCAATTTTGGTCCTTGATACAACCACCTTGGGTGAGCCTGGAATGCATTCTTTGCTAGCGACCGAGTCATCGTTCTGTGGTGGTGCGTCGTCTAGTTTACATTGATCACACTTACAACGAGCCGTCTTATTTTGTGAGCGCAATTCGAGCCACCGTAGGTGAGCCTGAAACCCGCCTTGATACATGTCAGCTTATTTTCCTGCCTTCAAAATAAAACAATTCACTTACTCAGTTTTCTGTATTTCCTTCTTGATGGGTGCCCTGTTTGATTGTTACTATCATCATCAATTATCCAAAATGTTGCTTATTTACCATAGACATTGCTTTGCTTTTTACCCTTTCTTAATGCATATCCATCAGGTAGTCTTGACAAGAATGCACTTCCTACGCAAAAAAACATTATTTCCATGTCAATAGAACCCCTTTCCAATACTCCTTTACCGTGCGTTGTTCCGTATCGAAGTTCATAAAGCAATTCTCCACATGCGTGCACAAAAGTAGATGACGTAAGGCTTCTAAGATCAGTATAAGGATCGCCCATGTGATTTTCCATTAGTTCCTCTCCATCTGCACCATCACTAAAACTAGGTGGATCCATATAAACGATGTCAGGACGAGTCATGTTGATGCATATTGAAAATAAAAAAACAGTAAAAAACAAAAAAAAAAGAAACAATCAAAAGTGATTGATTTTACGTACTCCGATTTTTTTTACATTTTGGAATCGAGAAACACCCATCCCTTTGTGTACTAATTTGGACAACTGTAGTAAAGGAGTAAAAGAAGACATATTAACCTATATCAATTCACTTTGATTTTCATACAGGTAATTTTCAATGTCATTTAATAGAATTGATGCTAAGTAAGGCCCATTTAAACATAAACATACTTCAATTGTTCCATTATATATTGGGTTATATTATAATATGTACAGTCCTCAGTACCAGGAATATATTCTCACCAACCTTTTCTCAATAATTATTCTCCCTTTTCTCATTAATTTGAAAATATTTCTCAACAATTTAAAAAAAAATCTCATTAATTTGAATTTTATTCTCATTTTCTTGAAAAAGACAGTATATCAATATGCAGACAGATCCAAGAAAAATAAGCATGATTCTATATCTACGAATGAATTTGGTGTACACAAGTAGAAACCAAAAACAATTGTTATGACTCGAACAATTTTGTCACTTTGCTAAAATCTTGAAGCCTTCTCTTTATTTGCGATTATTTTGTACATAAGAAACCCCCCCCTTTTTTTTTAAAGTCGCTTGAATCCCTTTACAATACGATCAATCACATCCGGCTTGGTATTATTCGACATGAGATAACGAAGATCTGCCAATACAGAGGGTGTGCTCTTGACTTGATTCCCGGTCCATGTTGAATCCTTCAATTTATGTTGCTTTTCAAATTCGTCAGCTGCTCTTCTCGCCTCATCCACCACCGACTTGGGCACACCTGCCATCGTCGCCACGTTCATACCAAACGACTTTTCACAAATACCGGTTGCCAATTTATATAAAAAGATGACTTGCTCATCCTGTAATACATAGTCCCTGTACACAAGTTAGTAAAGAAAATCAATCATCTCTTTAAGAAAAACAAACTTACATGTGCATATTATTGATCTCGGGGTTTCGCTGGAATTCTTTACAAAGTGTCTGATAATGTGTAGAAAACATACCAAGACATCCGATATGGGTTGAAAGGTAATGCAGAACCGCATAGGCAATAGCGTAGCCATCAAATGTCGATGTGCCTCTGCCAAGCTCATCCAAAATGACCATGGAACGGCTGCTTGCTTCACGCAGGATGCGCGATGTTTCAGAGAGCTCTACCATAAAGGTAGACTCGCCACCCATGATGTTGTCGTTGGCACCGATGCGTGTAAAGATACGATCACAGGGGGTGATGCGGCATTCACTGGCGGGGACGTAGCAACCGAGTTGTGCCATAATGACAGCCACACAGGTCTAACGATAGAGTTGAGTTTATCGTTCTTTCTATATACTTCATTTTGCCTTTACCTGTCTGAGCAAGGTCGATTTGCCACCCATGTTGGGACCAGTGAGTACAATCAGGCTTGGATCATCACCTCCTAGACTCACATCATTTGGTATAAAGTCACTATTGATACTAGAAATGGACTTAGATTGTCATGCTTTTTCAATAAAAACAATGTCTTACCCAGTTGAGATGCAGGGATGTCGTAAATCTTTAAATTCCATCACGGCATGCTCGCTATCAACAAAAGTGGGGCGACACGCTGGCTCACCCATATTAAAAGACCCTTTTGCCAAACTCATCAACACATCCAATGTGGCGATGATCTGTACGGATGAAAGCCATGTGGTGTAGATTTGATCGAATTCTTCATACACCGTCTTTGTAAAGTCCTTGACGCACTCATTTTTATATTCAATCAACTCTCGGTACTGCGTTACCAACTCTTTTATGGTAGGGTTCCAGTAACGTGTCACTTTCTAATTATGAAAATGGGGTTATCATTGAAGAACTCCCCCAATTTGATCAAGTTTTTTTTTTACTTACAGAAGTAGCAGAGAGTTGCATCCAATCCGATGGTACTTTTGTGGCTTTGGGGACTTCGATTTGGTAGATTTCTTTGCCCATGTTTTTGTACTCGATTTTGCTGGTGCTAAATTATCATAAAATCATGTCAGCTACTCTTATTCTAAATGGAATGGTAATAGAACATTACCCTAGTTTTTTCATGGCTTGTTTCAAGTGCTGATCAAATTCATCTTCAATTTTTTTCATGCGATTATTGATATCATCCCACTTTTCGTTTACACCAGGGTTTGGAATGATGGTCTTCACCTTTTGATCTAATAGATAGGAGTTAGATGACAAACGCATTGAAAACAATACGACACCTTACAATCAATATCCACAGTGGCAATCATAAATCCATTACTAAAGTGATCCAGCTGGTCATCCAAGTTGGGGTGCTCGTCAATCAAATCATTCAACAATTTCGATTTGAATTCACCCGAATCCTTCTTCAGGGCATCCATCACGGCGACCGCATCTTTAAAGCCATCAAGCACCACCAGGAATTCACTGACTTTACAACGGCCCGAATGGATGCGGGCAATGAGTCGCTCGAGATCGGGAATCTTTGATAGCTTTTTTGAAATGTTTTGGGTGAGATCCATCAGGCGCATGAAATCCTCTACCGCATCTTGGCGTGCCTCAATGTCTTGTATTCTGTAAAGGGGATGGCACAGCCATTTTCGGAAAAGACGCTTGCCAAAGGGCGTGATGGCGTTGGCAAGGAGCTTGAGAACAGTGCCTTCACTCCCTCCGTCCATGGTGTTTTCGAAAATCTCTAAATTGGCCAGTGTTTGGCCATCCAAGATGAGCGAGCTGGAGCTACGAACGGGGTCATAGATGGTGATGTTTTTGGCCGAGAGCAAGTCGTCCTCTAATTTGAGCTAAATGTAACTTTGTTAAGTATCATTTTGCAAAGACAATGATATACAAACTTACTGAACGAAGGTACCAAATCATGGCACCGAACGCCGACATGGCCACATCATTGTCCTTCAACTGTCTCAAGGCATAAGGATACTCAGACTCGTCGTCCCCAAAATAGCCTTTGATTCTCACTTCATCCTGTGTGGTGATACACGACCAGAACTCCTTGTCTGGTATCAGCATATTCCACAATGGCTCGCTCAGGGTATTCTTCAATAAGCGCACTGTGCTCGCATCCAATCGTCCCTTTTCCGTCACAATCTCACGCGGTTTGATTTGCATCAGCAGTGTCTCGAGCTTGGTGCGATTGACATCATCCTCAAACACGGAGAGACTAAACTCGGCGGTGGCCGTATCCACAAAGCAAACGCCATACTTGGGTGTCTTTTCATCAAACATCTCCTTGATCGACATGCAGTACGTGCCCAGCTCATTGGTCAGCAGACCGGCGTCCACTAAAGTGCCTTGGGTGAGCACACCTGTCAATTCACGACGCACCAGTTTGTCTGCGGATTTGGATGGCTTTCCGCCCTTTTCTCGAAGCGATTTGCCAATGGCCGTTTCCATCTGATCTACTTTTGCAACACGATATCTAAATAGAGGGAAATGAGTCCATTTGGCGTTTGCCCACTACTGTATTCTCATTTCTTACCCTTTGGCAATAAACTGAGCGGCCCAGAAATCAAACGAGGATTCTGGTACACCGACCATCGACATGTTGACTCTGACCGTCATCTTGAGATCAAAGACCTGATGACCAATGATGGCATCCTTTTCATAGAGTTCTAAGAAATGTAAATCAGTGAATGAACTCTCATATCAGGAGGCTTCATTCTTTTACCATAGAATTTTCCCTTTTTGAAAAACACAATAGAGTTCCAATGCTTTGACTTGATTTCCCAGTATTGCTTTTCAAACGGCTTAAAGGCACGCCACGCCGAATCGGGAATGAATAACGTGCGTGGATCGTAGTTTTCACTTCCAACCGGGTTTCGATCCGCATCCTTCATATCCTGCAACCAGCGATAGCGTTGTTCATTGTCCTTTTGGAACTTTTCGGCTTTTTCCTAGGTGTACAATAAAGTTTATTCTACTGAAATGTTTACCTCATCTATATCTTACCTTTCTTTGCTCTTGCTTGCTGGTGAGTTGCGAAAATGGGTTTTGAGCTGGCTTGGACACTGAAATATTTTTAAGGCGACTCACTACAGGTGATAGGGTGGATGAAGAGGAGGGTGAAGGTGCGGGTGCTGGAGTGCTCTTAAAGGGATTCACAACAGGTTTCGCTTTGGGTTTACTTTTAAGTGCTTCTTCTTCCACTGCATCAAAATCAACGTCATCAAACTCTTCGAATTCGGGTATAAATTCATCTTCCTTCATATCTTCATCTTTTGTGTCGTCTCCACCGGGTACAAACTCGTCTTCGCTATCGTCACTTGCAATCTGAACCAATCTTCTACGCTTGCCTATCATTCAACAGCTTAACATTGTGTTGGTATCTTTTTTTTTTTTTTGATATACCTGTATTTCCCTTTACAGGTGCTTCTTCATCATCGTCAGAACTGTTTTCGCTATAACTAACACGTTTCACCAAACGGCCCTGATATGAAACATGTTAAGGGCCTCGTCTATCAATGCATGTATATTAAAAAAGATAAAAACCTTTGTCGAAGACTGAACTGGGTCAACATCCATATCTGAACTAGTAGGCTCCACATTCCCCTTTACTTGTGTGTCTTGTTTGTCTTCAAGGTCCATAGAGAACCTGACACTTTTCTTTTGTGGCTTTTGCACTTCAGGAGTGGCAGCTGCTGGTGCTGGTGGTGTAGAAGTGGCAGCTGCTGAAGACGCTACTGGAGCTGCTGTGTTTTTTGGTTTGGGCTGTCCAAAAAACGAGAGGATGGAGGATTGTCCTTTTTTCATTGTAATGCTTCTGGTTTTCTTATTTGACAACTATCAAAAAGAAGTATATGAGAAAAATAAAAAACGCC
>VCJM01001063.1:33214-46493 GCA_024139495.1 Backusella sp. ASU-2019c | reverse complement strand
TTTTTTTTTTTTACTGCTAAATAGATATACTTACTAATATTTTCGCTTATAACATAGTGATTATGCTGTGTTGTGTTTAGGATACGAATTCGAGTAATGATATCTGGTGTGTGTGGTATATCCTCATCAACAGACCAATGCAGTTCCTGAGTAGAGCCCATCTCAAAAGCAAGACCTGGCGTCGTTGGATACTCAATATTGAACCCAATGCAATATTCTGGATTGATACGCGGTGGGTTATAGCCATACACCATCAGCTTTTCTCCCGTCTCTTCTCGACGTTCCAGTGTAGCTGCTTGACACAAGTTATACAAGGTTAATAGTATAGATACGGAGCTGAACCACTTCATTTTTATTGAATTCTATTTTATGACAAAAACAAAAGAAAGAAAAATATTTCAATGGAAGAAATATTTCATGTGCTATATAAACATGTCTATTTGAATTGTAACTAATACCATTCTTTTACAGCACAAGAATTATAACAAAAACAGATGTACTTGTCATTTATTTTTTTGTTTTGGTTGGATGTTGACTCTTTTTACAATACAAAAGTATTTGTGAAAACTCTTATACAACTGTCACGTATTTATAAGTGTCTTCTTTATTAAGTATGAATTTCATTGCATGGTTATATGGACTTCAATTCATTCTTATACACTTTCTAAGGAATGATTGATTGGTTAATATTTATCTTGTTTTGTTCGTTTAATAAAACCCTATTGGGCACACAAGTCATCCATTTATCCTCAGTCGCCTAAAGCAGTTGAAAAGGCCCGGATACTATACATCTCTTTTGGAAAATAGAACAAATAGATTAGGCTGAATACACATATAATTAGATCTTTATATCAAGCTGCTCTATGGATTGTTAATTCGCACGAATAAACAGTATATGATAGCATGAGATCATTGGATGGGCAACACTGTACCAAGTCACCATTTAAATAAATAACAGGAAAATAGGCTTCTGTTATCTCTTTTTTTTCCAACGGTAATAAAATCAATCCATGTTAGTTTTACATATTCCAGGTAAAAAAAAAATAATATAAACAAAAGCACATCCTAGCAATGCTCACTGTGAATGACAGAAAAGGCTGGTGGCCAAATTAAGAAATTTTCAGTCACGTATTTTTTGACTGAACGCTTTTTTTTTAAAAAAACAAAAAAAAAGTATACATAGTAAATGTGCATCTTTCTCTACCAATAAGCTTATTTGTCTTTCAAATGTCACAACCCCCACCAGCTCAAATTCCCGTCGTAGGCGGACCACCTCCACCATTTCCTGGTGCGCCGCCTGCCGGTTTTCCCAACGCACCACCTGTAGGATTCCCTGCCCCAAGTCCCTTTGCAAATGCAGCGCCTGCAGCTACCCAACCCACCGTTGTGAATGGCATACCTGTTGCCAAACAGCCCTTAAACACCACACCAAGCAAAACGGTTTATGTTAGCAACCTTAACGAGAAGGTTAAAATTGATGGTAAATATTGAACTTATCGTATTCAGCAACCCGTTAGTGTACTAAGTTGCCCTTTTAGTATTGAAGAATTCTCTTCGTACGCTATTCCAACAATTTGGCGAGGTTTTGGATGTCGTTGCTCATCCCAACATTCGTATGCGTGGACAGGCTTTTGTGGCCTTCCCCGATGAAGAATGTGCTGAAAAGGCCATCAAAGATCTGCAACACTTTTCACTTTACAATAAACCCATGGTGCTTCAGTTTGCTCGCAACAAGTCTGATGTTCATGCCAAAAAAGATGGCGATTACGATACACATTACAAGCAACGCATGCATAGAAAAGGTTGGGGGCGTGTTTTTTTTCTATATCCCGTTTTTTCATCATTTACTGATACCATGTTTTTTATTATAGAGGAGGTATCCAAAATGCCTTTGCCTGGATCCCATAAGCCTACCTTCAAAGCAAGCAGACCACAAAGTAAGTTTTTTTATATAACTGATAAAAAACCAGTTTCTAATGATGCTATTTAAGGTGCCAATCGTCATTTCAATCCTACGGCCAATATTCCAGACGAATATCTTCCACCCAACAACATTCTTTTCTTGCAAAAGTTACCAGAGACCATCACGCAACAAGATCTTGTCGAACTTTTCCAGCGTTTCCCTGGTTTCAGAGAAGTGCGTATGATTCCTACAAAAAAGTCGATTGCCTTTGTTGAGTACGATAATGAACTCCAATCCGCTACGGCACGTTCTGAATTGTCGGATCACGTTTTTGATCCTGAGCATATTATGAAGGTCACCTTTGCAAGAAAGTAGAAGAAAAAAAAATCTGTTTATAGTATTAAAAACCAATCATTTGAACATTGCACATCGTTCTTTGTGTATTATAATCCTTTTTCTTTTGATTTGTTATATATATTCAAGTAATAAATGTGTTACTGCAATGCTTTGTTTTATTAATTTTCATATAAAAGTCAAAATATAAGGTGTACTTTTTTTTGTGTGTCCACTATAAATCCCATACAATCTCCGTGACATACATGAGAGCGGTTTGTCGTGACTGGCCCAATCCATCAAGATCATCAACATGGATTTTGAATTGGCCAGGCATGTTTTCGCTTGGATTGGATATCGTCACAGACAGACTAACAGTACTTCCGGGTTCAATGATGCCAGTGTTGTCGGGTGTGAGCTCACTGATCTGTACAATCTCATGGGCAGGGAATTCAGCAGGACCTTCCACTGTCACTTTAAAGCGAAGGGGTACCTTGCTCGCATGATTGATAATGGTTAAAGGTCTATTGGGAGGAATGCATGTGGCTTCTTGTGAACTATCTTTCTTTTCATCATCCTGGTAGTGCGTCACTAGCTTGAAATCAAGTCGTCGTTCGCTGAGGGAGAAGGCAGGCACTTCTTCAAGAACACAGCGGACAGGTATTGTTTCCCTTATACGGTTTTCATCCGTCTGCTCTTCCTGGTTATAGTCGTTTTCTTCGGCAAGTCGTGTTGTGACCCAGATATTGGCAAGGATGATGCCGGCGGAATCGGTTAAATCAGGTCGGTTGTGTGGCAATCGAGACATTTCATTTGGTGATGCCCTGATTCTAACCTCAATACTGCCTTGAGGACCAAGCGCAATGTCGCCTTTCAGTGGTGAATTGGTATATCTCGACAGTACGTCAAAGTTGACATAACCTTCGATTTCAGGCGAGATAACGGCACCAATTTCAAATCGAATGTCATCATCCGTCTTGTTTAATACTTCAAACCAATTATCACACGTAGCATTTTGTAAAGCAATAGGATGGTGAAGCACAGGCAGCACCAATTCGCCTCCAATCAAACGTTCAAACCCAAGCTCAAAGACAGTCATAAGGGCCTTGACAGGAAACTCCATCGAGTTGAATTGGTTTCGAAGGTTGTTGACAACAATGTTAAATCTGTGCCACCCGGAACTTTGGTCAGGCATTTCCTTGGGAAACAACAAGCCTTGCACATTCTGCGTTTTTCGAGAAGGAATGTAAAACATCTTTTGCTTCATGGCCGATCCATTCTTATCCAACGGTGTAAATTGAAGGAAAGGCGGTGCAACAATTTCATAGCTGGCGGGTATATCAGCAAGGTTGTGGATCTTGAACTCAAAGCGTGCAGGCTTCCATGATGTAGAGTGGCCCACTTTGCCGAGATTAATATGATCAACAGAAATTTCGGTGCGTGACATGCAGAATAAGGCCTCAAGCTCGATGGCAAGTAATTGTATGTTTTGACGGGCATCATACAGTGAGAGTAAGCCTTTAAGGGACCCACTTTCGCCTCGAAGCGCAAGGGTCCTTCCAACCTCATCCAGTTTATCAGGAGAAGGGCTATGGATACGCACCCTCATACGCTGACCCGGCTGAAGAGCCACTTGGCCACTACGTACACTAAACCAGCCTTGGTCATCCACCTCTGGCGCCTTGATCTTGTCTTGGTCAACCACCCATTCCGCATTAATATCAATGTCACTCATCACAACAAGCTGCATTGGCTGGCCCGATGTGTTGGATACATCAATTTCACGAACGTATAAGCGAGTTTCATCCTTCTCGGGAAGCTGCATGACTTGTAGATCTGTTGAGGTCACATTTTCCGTTTCTTGTGGCGTCGGACAGATATAGATGCTTTCCCATTTGATCAAAGGTAAAGGAAGCGCCTCCCGATGCTCTGAAGCATCATCACCCGATGCGCTGGCAGGCGTGCTGTTGCAAAGGATCTTTTTTGAAGGAATGGCCCATGCATCCAACTTTCTGCAGTCAACAAACAAACGGGTATCGATGGTAAAGACCTCCTGGCTGTTTCTCTTGTTGGTAACAATGATCTTTTCATTCAATAGACCATATTTATAAGAACTGAGGCGGAATGTGATGTGAGCCAATGCTGCGGTTGAGTTGGAGACTTGGTCGTCATAAGAGTTGCGTCTGCTACCGTCGTCATTGTATTCTACCAAATGCCTAGATAGTTTTATATTGCTCCAGCCCTGCAAGGTACCACCTCGTCTATCAAGGACGATATTACCACTTGCACATTCGACCTCATAATCCAACGGAAGCTGACCAGATTTATTCTTGATGGTAAAAGCACCATAAAACTCCTTTTGAAGCAAATCAGTATAGCCAAGATTGATAACGCTATGAGACACTTCAAGATGAGACTGTCCAATGATGGAAATAAACTTGACAGTCTGAGTCAGCATCAGTATCTCTTCCTCCTCTTGTTTTTCATAGACAGAAAAGCGAATACCACCCACAAGCTCGCGACATTCGTTTGCTGAAGTACCAAGATAGCCCGTCAATAAATTAGGCTGGACTGCAACCCACACTGTCGTCATGCCGCCGCGTCGAAGTGGCATCATTTCAACCAAGCCTCGTTCACCCGCTTCATCCATAAATATCAGCACCTGGTGTGACAAGTTACTCTGACACGTAATCATCAAGTCTTGGCCAGAAGTATTCTCCACAAGAAGCGGTGTGACTTGAGAGTATTTGCTTCCGGGATCCACATACGAGAAGCCAAGGTCCAGCACACCGTGGACTTCATCAGCAAGCGAAGGAAAGTCCAAGTATTGATTGAGATGGACCAGAAGCTGAATCGTAAATGTTTGAAGGTTTCCGCTACGTTTATTTCTGACAAAGAAGGTATGCTCTTGTTTACCAAGCTGATGGGGCAAAATAGCATACATGACCTTTCGGGTTTCTTCTGGCTGCAGAGGTGGATTTTCAGCAGAAAAGCTTAATACATTGTCCTCTCCATTGTCAATGAAATCAAAATCAAGCGGCTCAGTAGACTGGTTCGTGATACGAAGATAGAACTCTGATTTTTGATTGATTTCGATACGTCCACCATCGAAAAAGCTTCTCTCCAGTTCGAGTGGCTCTACTGTGGGAGGCAGTTCTTCTTCCTTTGAAAGCGACTCGGTTGCTGTTTCATTTGCAGGTGTTTCATGACTTGTGTCCACATCGTCCAGGGTAGCCAATGCATTGACATAAGAGGCTTCATCAGAGTATACATCTGCTGTATACACCACACTCTTACAGACATCGGTATTCTTGTACTCGTGAATCAAAATACGGCCCTTAACAGAGAGACACCCGTTAGTTTCGGATGATGGAATCGCCATACCTGAAAGAAGCGACTTATCGTCATGGAAAGGTCTAGGCACAGGCTTGAAGGACACAGCAATGGTTTTTGTGGCATTGGGATCCAATGGAAAGACAACACTTTCTGCCGTCTTTTTAAACACAACATTGCCTTCCTTGTTGGATGCGCTTTCCTTCTCTGACTCGTCTGGATTCTTGAGTTTAGCCAATTTACGCATATACTTGGTAATCTTGTCGGGCTGAGCTTTACGACGGGCAATCTTGAGTTTCTGCTCCAAGTTTTCAATCTCTTCTTCGGCTTCCTTGGAGAGGGTATTTGTGCCATCTTCTTTTACATCGAATTTGAATTCACCATAATAAGGACCAAACAGCACCTCGTTGGGATCCACTCGAACTTCAAACAGCCTAGACTGTTTGTTGGTATTGGTCAATGTCACTGATTCGGTGCGTGGGCAAAGCTGGTCCACCAAACAGTAACCAAACGAGAGATCCGAAGACTTTATGACAAAACTAGATGGCTTGCGAACTTGAGCCTTTAGCAGCAACACTTGGTCATTTGTTCTATCACGGATGTTTTCGACAATCAGCTTTTCAATGAATGGGCCTGATAAAGTAGGTTCAAACACAAAGTCCACCTCGCGTTTACCATAGGCACGAACAACACCATAACGACCCACATCCAAATCAATATCGCCAGATGCAATCGAGCCAGACTTGCGGATGGTATACAATAACGGCGTCTCGCTACGGTTATGAAGAATAATGGTCTTTGCATGCCTTTCATTACGCTCGACCAAACCAAAGTTGATGTTTTTCTGACCCAGATCCATCACAGATCGACACAGTTGAGATCGAAGCATGATTTCACGCACAGGAATATCGGAATGCGTCAGATCCAAGAGGTTCTCAAACTCGGACTGCTCAATATCACGATCAAACTCAACAAGCTTCAAAAAGACACGAGCGTCCTGTTTTTTGGGTGCAGATTGAATGTGCGGCTTATCGGTGCCCTTTGGTGTGATGACAATCACGACTTCCTCCTCTCCCTTTGGATCCACATGAATCATGGACGAGCGTACAAGCACACCTTTCTCTATGAGGCGATCCAGCTCACGACGCCAGGCAATCTGGTACCGCACAAACTTTTCTTCGGCCGATTGTTTAGGAAACAGTGGCGGTGTGGCCTTGGAGCCATGCTCAAGCACAGACATCAGGTCTTCAAAGGGCACACGCGATTTACCGGCAATGTCGGACCAATCCAGGTTCTTGCGAGACTTGTAGCGCGCTGCCGTGATGCCCATGGATCGCTTGTATTTCATATTGCTACTCTTTGAGCCATAACCCACGTTCAGTCGGCTGTGAGAACTGATGCTATTGATACCTGATCTTTTAGCAGCATGCTTGTGCTTTGTACTGGATTTGGGATTCAGCAGTGACTTCGGCTTTGTTTCCTGCAGCAACCCATTCTCCAATTTGCTTGCTGATTCTGACGCACTGGATTTGCCCTTCTTTCCCTCTGTTGAAGACGGCAGCCCGTCAATGCATTTCAGTCTGTTCTTTCCATGCATGTGCAGCTGAGAAGCCTCCACTCGATTGACCTGAATCAATTTACGCCGAGAGGACTTGAGTGATTGTAGCGGTGGCAGCGCCAAATCAAGATAGGCGGTTGACGAGTGTGCCTGGTCCATCTTCTTCTGCTGCATCATGGACCTGAACTTTCTTGCTGCAATCAGCACCTTTTTGGCATCCGAGGTACGTCTGTTCTGTGTTGCCTCTGCTTCAGAGATGGGTTTCAGGTTATCATGCGAGATGGAAGGTTTATTGATACGGCGATTGCTCATTGTTTCCAAAAGCCGCGTGGATCTCCTCCTATTTGATGCATCCGTCTTATCGGGCGCGTTTATTGGATCGACGGGCACGTTGGATGTCACGTTTGTATCGTCAGCTGACTCGTTTTTTATCTTTTTGGTTTTTTCCACCTTTGTTTTATTTCTGGTATAAATTGCAATATCATCCGGCAAAGACGTCGTGATTTCCAATGATAACGGCTTATCACTGATGTTTTCGACTGTAAATGTACGGAGCGAAGATGAATTGAGTGCAATCGATCCAAAATCGACGAAATTGGCACCTGTCGCTGTCAAAATGCGATAAAACAGAGAATGGAATGTTACACGGTTTTTGTCAATGTTTGTGCTGTGCACCTCAATGATCTGATCATTGTCCTTGTTGAGAAAGTTGACAAGCGTGATTTGCTTGCGATAATCGGGGTTCACCTTGCGAGGATAGAGGTCCAGCTTGAGTTCGACATAGCCCTTTGGTTGGATGGTGATTTCCCCTCGAAGGCAATTAAGCACCTTTGAGCTGAACTGAAGCTCAACACGTGCAACGATATCAGATCGATTGAAGATGTGAATGGGTAACGACTTGAGCGTGCCGACATCGGTGTCGCCAAAATTAATCAGCTTTGGAATGGCCTCGACAAAAGATGTACATGTTCTGGCTCTGCACTGAACCACCTTTCTTTCTTTAGGCTCCTCCGTTCTGAATGTGCCATATTCCAAGCATATCCGGAAGTTGCGGCGAATCAGCTGCCCAGCATTAAAGTCGTTTATTGAGGCATCTTTGTGAGGACGATAAGACACTTGAATCACTCGCTCTGTGCCAGGCTTGAGCACAAGATCTTCAATACGAGTAAAGCTCTCTGCTGTGCTAAGTGTAGTTAATGGTGTTGTATTGGAATTTTCCGTCATTAAAGATGGTTCCATATAAATGCTGCTGGTGCTATTGGTATCTGCTATGTGGGAAAGACCTAATCCAACTTCAGAATCAGAATCTTCGGTCACTCTAGAGAGAATAGAAAATAGATGTAAGCAACTGATACCAAACTAAAATAAAATAAAAAGATCATACTCTGTGGTACCGCGAGAAGGTGTAGGAGAAGTAGATCTTGAGCTCATCTCGCTGTTTGGATTCGACAATTCACTTATGCTTGTCAAAGTAGTTGCCGGCGTATTAAAGCCTGTTCTGTTGGTGTTGTTTCCTTCTCTGCTGTATTTACGGCGTGTAGGATGTGAGCGCGTATCTGAAAAATCATCTTCGTTCTCGGCCAGCACTGGATGATCCTGCTTGATATCAAATATAACATCGGCACCTTCTGGCAAAAACCGCACTTCGACAGGCGACTCGCTCACATTATTCAGCACAATCTGCTGCACTGCCCAACTGCCAGATATACAGTCACCGAAATCCAGTATATTTCCACTGCTGACAATCAACGTTTCCTTCCTCAAAACCGAGCGTACTGTCGCGTGTATTTTTGTTTGTATCACATTTCGAGGATCGTTGACGTTTTCCAGTTGCAAGTCGTAGTTAAACTCGCCAACTTCTTTTGGCGTGAAAATGATGCGGATGTGTCGAGTGCCGTAGCCTTCTATTGGTCCCTTTTCCAAGAGTTCCCCAGATTCCATGTCAATGAACTGAATCCAATCAACCTTGTCCAAGTTTGAGAGATCTACAGTGTTCAACAGCCAATAGAGTTCAATCTCAGATCTGTTTTGAATAGAAAAGTCTTTGTAATACGTCTCGCCCAGTACGCAATCATCGAAATTGAGACCCGTTTCTGCTACATCTGTCCAAAGCATCGACTGACATACACTCGCCCTAAATTTAACCGACACCTGATAATCCGCTAAGCTTGAGGTGGAGAGCACATCTCTATTTTCATCCAAAGACGCATCAAGATCAAAATTTCGCTTTTCATAGTAGCCAAAGAAGAATAAACTGCCAGTGACGTTGAAAATAGAGAATGATTCGACTTCGTTTGCCAACGAAATATCAAATGCATCTTCGTCGTCGTCTTCTTTTATATCAGTGTCATCTGCAGAAAGAGTCTCTGGAAGAAATGCCAATATAAATGAACGTGATTGCCCAGGCTCTAATTTGATTTCATCGATATAATTCACATAGTTGAACAGTTGGTTGAACGGGTATTCTTGAGAGAGACGCTCACACGACCAAGCAACGGTGTTGGTCGTGGAAGCTCTACACATGTTGGCATCCGGGAGATTGCTAATGTTTTCATTGTTCAGCTGAAAGGCGATCTGGTTTCGCAAATTTGAACGCATTTTGACAAGAATCGACTGTTCTGATAGATTACGAATGTCCAGTCGCTTGAGAGCATGTAGTCCATTCAAATATACATTGTCTAACGTAATTCTACCGTGAATCCCAGACAGTTCAAACATTGGGGTCGCTGCTGTTTTCTCCATTCCAAAAGAATCTAATGTGGACTGGACATTATTGCTATTCATATTCTAACCTACGGCTTTTCTATGTACAAGAAGGTCGTTACTATTATTGCCGTCTAAAGTGTGTGTGTGTGTAGAGTAATAAGAGAAAAGAAGAACAAGAAAAAAAGAAAAAAAACAAAATATGTGTGCACTGTGTTTGAACTTGGACGGTCTTGAGATGGGAATTGAAATCCAGTCCACTCAAATCTCTCTCATTTTGGAGAAAACAAGCAGTGATGGAAACAGCACAAACGTCATATATACCCTTCATCACTGCATTAGTTTGATTGATGCATGTCCTGGTGGGAGTATAGCGTAGTACAACGTATGTATTCGATGAGAAAATGAGGGTAAATGATGTTACATACGTATGTGCGTATGTGTATACGATGATAAATGGAATGGGACAGCATATGTATGCATATAGAACAACATGCCTTGTAAAAGCAAAAGGCCTGTATCGCACAAACTACTTTGTCTATAACAAAAAGTCAATTTACATCATTCAAATGATCGTTGATTTTCATTGGTTGGAATGTTGTCACACGCTCTCGCTCATTCACTCATCATTTGTTTTCACTTTTGCTTTTTTTCAAATAAACTACACAATCTAGTAACTTTCTAAATTTAATTTCGACATGTCTGATTCATTGTCCCAACTACTTAAAAGCCATAATCAAAAACAAAGCGAGACTAAAAAACAAAATGGTAATGACAAGTCTACGTACAAGATAAACAAGATATCAACATCTTTCATGTAGAGCAATTACGTAAAAATGCAATTACTGCAACAAACGAACTAACCGACAGTTTAACGACATATGTAAACGAAGGGTAAAGTTGTATAATAAATAAATAAATAAAAAATGACCCTCCTCCTCCTTTCCTGCTATTCTAAATAAAAAAGAAAAAATCCATCGGAATAGAGTGTCTGAGATGTTTATACGGCAAAAAGAATTGGAGCAAGAATCTAGAAAGTTAGCCAATCAAACTTCTCGTTACGCAAATCAAACACAACAATGGCTTTCATTAGTGGATAACTTCAATATGGCACTCAAAGTATGGTTACTATGTTTTAACTTTGATTTAGCTACTAATTAGAGTTTATAGGAACTTGGGGATGTAAAAAACTGGGCCGAGATTATGGAAAATGATATGAAGGTTGTCATGACAACGTTAGAATTCGTTAACCAAGGTAAGATGACACCCTTTTTTTCGGTTGCCAACACTTGATATTCATTGTTGCCCCGTTCTAGGAACCATTTCTGGTGAGCCAGTCGACCCGCCTTCAGCTGACACAGCAGCAAATTCATAACTACAACGCAGCAAAGCTAAACTCCTGGGAATAGAAGTTCAAATTGAGAATTAAAAAACAACAATAAACGTGTCAATTGGAAGGTTATGAGTAAACATGTATGACAAACGTAGTACGGTGTGGGGTAGATTGTAAGAAATTTGAATGGGCTGTTTCCCTTGAGACGATCGACATTGGTTCATATTTCAAATGTGGCATGCGCCATAAGACAGTTCTCACCATTTTCGTTTTTTTTTGTAGCGCTCTTTTATTGTTATTGCTATTTGTAAGACACTTCACTTCACATTTAGTAGTACTTTTTTTTTCTCATGTGACCTTTACTCAAGAATACTGAACTGATGATCTTCAAAATGAGTATTTCCTAAAACCAATGGCGACCACGGGGTTTCTATATCTCGAAAGTTTAGCCATTCGACTGGATTTATCATTTATATTTATTCATCAAATGTATATGCATATCCTATGAAATCAGTAATAAATTCTTGGATCACACGACTATGTTGAGGCGAGAGTAAATACCAAGGTTTAAGGTTTGTGGGGAAACCTACTGTTCTTTTTAAGAACCCGATACCACCAGTTAATGAGCCATTAGCTTTCAATATCCCGCTATTTTTTCCCATAGTTTTCAGGTCCCCCTTTTTTATGTTTCTTTCTTTCCTTCATCACTATTTGGTTTTAATTTATTAAGATAGTCCTTTATTTTTTTTTTCTTTTAATATAAAAAAAAAAGGAAAGGAAAGGGAAAAAAAGAAAAAAAAACAAAGGCATAAAAATGTCAGAGTACTCCTTTTCTTTAATGACACCTAATTTTAAAAAGCCAAAGAAACCAGCACCACCTTCTACGGTATCGAGTCGCAAACCAGATTTCCATTACCATACATTTACTTATGAGAAAGAACCTAAAAATAATTCGTCCTACAGCCAACCAATCCAACTAATTGAACCGAGCGCGCAACATCAAAAAACTTCTCAAGAACAATGCTGGAGTAATCAAAATAATCAACTCGAAACTGAGCAACAGTTTCCACTGTCAATAGACAATAGAGAAAATTACGCCAATAAACCTGGAGGGAGTACAATGCAGCACCAAGTAGCAGAAACACCACCACCTTATTTACTCTTTGATCTACTCCATTTTGAGTCAGAAAATACGCTTATAAAAGATCAGGTATGCCACAGAGGAATGCAGAAAGGCATATAACCGTTCTTTAATGTGTTTTATCAACTTTTCTTTATTATTATTATTATTACACATATTTAGGATAGCACACCAATGTTTTCGTTTTCTTCATCTTCCTCGTTAAACCATGGAGATTCGAATATAAAAGCCAATGATCAAAACATATCGTATTTTAACCCGATAGAAATAGATAATTCAAACCAACAAGACAATATGCAATACTCAGACAATAATAATCGCAAAGAGCAATCTCATTCTTTCATGGTAAACTGCCCATTCCTTCTTTTTTTTTTTCTCACGATCGATAAATGATTAGAAATCTATTCTTCTATAGCCTTCAATTACTGAAAATACATCTCTTGGTCTTGATTTTCATCAACAGCTCCAGTTTGATGCTGCATTCTCTCCACCCAATTCTCCATCAACAAGCCCAGGTTCTACAGTCACACCGGGAGGTGGGATTCCTAATTCATCAGCACTTGGAGATATTCCACAGTTTCAAGCTCCATTGAGTTCTGCCAATCAAGCTACGACAGGGAACAATATGAGTAACCATCCAAATAGTATATCTTTTCACACCCATCTCGAATCCTTTTCAGATCCTCATTCTCCATATCAGCCGGAATCAAGTCAAACAAAATCACAAGAAAATGATCATGCTCATCTTTCTCGATATCAAAATCGATCTCTTTCTAACCTGGATCATCCAGAAATTCAAACCCGTATTGTCCCACCTCCATCTTCAAGAATGATGCAAGGTGCTGCAGATGCAGCAAAAATGAAACCTGCTATTCAAGCCTACCTCAGAACTTCTGATCCAGTAACCGCAGGCGAGAGAACTGTAATAATAATGACAAGTAAAGTGGCTCAAAAGAGTTATGGCACTGAGAGAAG
>VCJM01001063.1:3496-16819 GCA_024139495.1 Backusella sp. ASU-2019c | reverse complement strand
TTTTTTTTTTTTTTTTTTTTACATCTATCAAGTTTACATCTATTTGGTTTTTATATTTATATACTGGATAGAAGTTGTCATCAAACTACTAGGTTTAGGGTGGAAATCTTTTAGAAAGAATCTTTGGAATCTCTTTGATTTAGTTATAGTGATTGGAAGTTTCATGACTGCCATTATTCAGTTAGGAAATCCCACCTTGCAGATCAATGTACAAGCCCAAAAGATGTTTATGACAGCGTTATGTTTCAAGCTTGTTCAACGAAGTGACAGTCTTAACCAGCTGTTTACAACCATGGCGTAATGTATTTTACTTTTACTTTTATTTTTTTTTACACTTCTTAACCTATATTCTTCATCAAGTGCATCGACATATCAGATTGCAAATGTATTTGCAGTGTGGTTCGTTGTTCTGACTACTTATACAATCATGTTTATGCAAATCTTTGGCTTAACCAAATATGGACCTACTGCTGTTGGAGAATACGTCAACTTTAGAACTTATCAAAGTACAATGATTTCTCTTGTCCGCTACTCCACTGGGTTGGTATAACTATCTGTTTGTATGACGTTGTTTGCTTATACACGCTTTATCTGATTTAGTGAAGGATGGAATACTGTTATGCATGATTTTACAATTGAATACCCTAATTGTGTTGTTGCTGATAACTATCTTGATTCTGACTGTGGTTCACTTCGTTGGGCATACTTTTTGTTCTTGACATTCAATATCATCTCGATGTATATATTCACTGCTATTTTTGTAGCTGTGGTGGCTGATAATTTCTCATACGTCTATCAAATCAAAGCCAACTTTTCATTGTTCAATCGTGATGAAATTAGAAAATATCCTTTTAATTCAAACAAAAAAGAAAAAGAAAAGACAACTAACTATACTGAAAATGTTATCCTTAACTTTTTTTTTCTTTTTTTTTCTTTACGTTCAAGATGACATGGGCTGCATTCGATAATGAAAGAACAGGTTATATAAAGCCAGAAGACTACATGTCTTTCTGGAGGGTAAGAAAATACGCCAGTTATAATCATTATAATAGAGAAATACTTACAATATTATATGAAATAGAAACTAGGAGGTATTTTTACAGTCCGTGTATTTGATCCAGAGTATTCCTATAAAAACCTTGTGAAAGAGTCTGCGCTACCAGAAGCGGTAGGCAGTGCCAACTCTGATCCTTATCAACTTCGCATCAATGTCGATACCCTAAATAGAAAGTTACGAGAACTAGACAGTGCCGAATTACATAGAAGACGAAATGATTTGGAGAAAATATATTGGGTAATAAGCTTTACAAATTGGATTAAGTGCACTATTTGCTTAACTTTACATTTTCCTATCCTTCTAGGAAACTGCCCTTGTAGAATCTTCAACCAAGGGTGTTTCGTTTAATCAAATGTTACTCATGCTCGCACAAAGAAAGCTTATTATTCCCGAAAATGCCCTTGTGTAAGTGTGTTACTTGATTTAATCTTGGACCATTTAACCAAATGATTTTTTGGAATAGCTTGGAAGAACTCTTAGAAAACCGTAAAAAGGAAGAGGCAATTCACACTTTAAGCTCGATTGATCGTGTTAGAGGTCTTATTGAAACAGTGGTGTTGCGTAAAAAGTTTTTACAACATTTAGAACAAAAAAGACAAGCAAAAGCAAGAGTTGAGAACTGTAAATAACAAAAGGCTCGCTGTGTTTTATATAATACTAATTTTTTTTTAGTACCATCTATTGTCGTTGACAACAGTGATGCTGGGCAACTTCTGACCGATTTGGATGGTGCAGTGACTCCAGTGTCACCATACACACCAACCAGTGAAAATGGTTCATACGGTGCTATTTCTTACACAGGCGAGGTGATGACACCCATTTCACCAAGATTCCCGTAAGTGCGAAATACAAGCATAAATGTAAATTAATGTGTAACTGATAAAATCTTTATATATAAAACAAAAAAGACACACCTTTGATATGAATTCAGATCATGATGTAAGCGACGGTGATGAAGATATTGTTAGTCCAATAGGAAGTGACATAGTAGAGGATACACTCTCACATGGAATTTGGCAAGGTAATCGAGTATTTTTTTTATCACATTTTCATGTACAAATTTTTTAATATATTTAAAATCAATTCACTAGAAATGCTTCAAGACGAATTTCAAAGAAGATAGTAATATTATTTAACATTCATATACATAAAATTAAAAATAAAGTGTAAAATAAATTTCATGCAATTTCGTTGTAAAAAAAATCTAGAGGCTTAGCAAGATAAAACTGTCACAAATGAAATAAAATCACGATTGTCATTTTTTTTCTCTGCTTGTAGCTTTTATTTTCTTGCCAATTGAATCAAAAAGATGTCAAAGATCGACAAGAAGAATAAAAAGGTTCAGCAAAAGCAACCACAGAAGCCACAAAAGAAAGCTTTTGAACAAAAGAACAAACAGGTTTCAAAAGCCTCGGAAAAGAACAAGGGCGAGAACCAACCTTCAAACAAGAACGACAATGACAAACTTAACGAGCAGATTTTGGCTCTTGGTGGAACTAAGGGCGACCTCAAATATCTCGAGAGCATCGATATTGATACAAGTGACGAGCTTGTTACTAATAAGGTTGCAAAGGACGAGGTAAAACATAGAATAAACTAGTTTATATTTCGATTTTTTAAAAACCTTTTTTTTATTCTTTTTATTAGGCACCTCTTACAAAAGAATTGGAAAGCTTTATGAAGAGTATTGGTTTATCTGCTGGTAAATACGAGAGTGATGTAGAGACCGATGAAGAAGATGATGATGTAGAAGAAGAAGAAGAGGAGGAGGAGGAGGAAGAGGAGGAGGAAGAGGAAGAGGAAGAGGAAGAGGAGGAAGAAGAGGAGGAAGTGGAAGAAGAACCAATGAAGATTCATACCAAGTCAAATAGTAGAAACGTTGTAAGTATCGTAGAAACTCCCTTTTTTTTCTCTAGTAACAGTATCTAAAACCTTTTGCTAGCTTGTACAACCCAATCCATTTTGGCATAAGGTTGAACTAAGTCCAGTTTCCATCGAAAATGTCCAACGCTTGGCACCCACCGAGTTAGCTGAAAAATACGGTTATGCACGCAATCTTTTGGGCGAAGAAAACACCAAAGCTGAGAAGCATCCTTTGTTGACATCATCCAACCATAGCTTTATGTCCAACATTATCACTTCTGGTACACTTAACGATAAGGTGTCTGCATTGACTTTGATGTTCCGCGAATCTCCTCTTCACGAAGTCAAAACATTGGATACATTGATGTCTATGGGAAGAAAGAAGGGTAGAAACGAGTGTGTTATGGCAGTGACTAGTATGAAGGATTTGTTCATCGGTTCCGTATTGCCTGATCGCAAACTTATTTACTTTGCCGACAGACCGTTAGCATCCAAGGATGTTACTGATCTCCATCTTTTGTTATGGGTATTCGAAGATCATCTCAAAAAGACCTTCCTTGAATACATCAAGCTCATTGAAGTAAGCCAAACTTATAAAAACTCGCCTTTGTTGCTATAGAAACAATCTTGACTAATCTGACACATTACTTTTTAGGAATTGTCTCGTGATACTTTAATGCATGTGCGCAACAACATGGTAACTTGTATCAATGACTTGTTATCCCATAAGCCTGAACAGGAACAGAATTTGCTTAAACTCCTTGTCAATAAGTTGGGTGATTCTGACAATAAAGTCGCTTCAAAGACTTCCCAGATGATCATTGAATTACTTGTTCAGCATCCTGGCATGAAAATGGTTGTTACTAGAGAAGTCGAACAGCTTTTGCTCCGTCAAAACATCACCGAAAGAGCACAATATTACGCCATCATCACAATGAACCAGACCATTTTAACCGGAAAGGATACTGCAGTGGCAAACAAACTCATCGAAATATACTTTATTTTCTTCAGAAAACTATTAAAGCTTGTAGAAGACGATGAAAAGGAGGAATTGAAGAAGAAAAAGCAGAAGCAAGAGGAAGATGAACCAGAAAAGAAGAGCGAGAAGAGAAAGGCAAAGGAGAAGAAACAAGAAAAGGCTGAAATGGAAATAGAAGATCATCAATCAAAGATGCTTGCTGGTATTTTGACTGGTGTCAACCGTGCTTTTCACTTTGCTGACATGTCAGATGAAATGTAAGTTACCAAGCTTATTAATAAAAACGGGTAGATTTATAATAGTGAATTAACCCATTATTTATGCATGAATAGTGTCGAGAAGCATTTAGAAGTATTGTTTAAAATCACACACATCGGTACATTTAACGCAGCAGTTCAAGCACTCAATCTCATCTTCACCATTTCATTATCCAAAGAAAGTGTCTCAGATCGCTTCTACCGTACCTTGTATGAATCTTTATTAGATCCCCGAGTCAGTCATTCATCAAAGCAATCTCTATATCTCAACTTACTCTTCAAAGCTCTTCGTGCAGATTCCGATATTCGTAGAGTGAAAGCATATATTAAACGTATGGTCCAAATTGCTGCTCGTAATCAACCAGCATTTGTATCTGGTATATTTTTCCTTTTAAATCAGGTAAAATAAGCTACATCATTTATGTGGAGCTTCTACTTATATGTTTATTGATATAGTTACTGGAGGCTCAGCCTGGATTAAGAACTATGCTAGTTACACCTGAGGAAGACGATGAGGAAGAGCATTTTGTCGATGCCCCTGAAGATGATGACGACGAAAATACACCAAAACAGGAAACTAGCGCTAGCGCTACCACAAATTCTTACTATGACGGTAGAAAACGTGATCCTAGATTCAGTAACGCTGAGAAGAGTTGTCTTTGGGAATTGGTATGATTATTAGCAACTCTGCTAGTAAAAAGATAAACTGGGTTTACTAATAGATACTCCTGTAGATTCCATTTAGATCACATTATCACCCCTCAATTGTAAAATACACAGACTCATTATTCACTGGTGAACCCATCACCAATCAACCTGACTTGCAACAATTCACCTTAATGCACTTTTTGGATAAATTTGTTTATCGTAACGCCAAGAAAAACATTGCCACAAAGGGTAAATCCATCATGCAACCTCTTGGTTCTCGCAGCGATGGCGGTATTATGTTTACTCGTGGAAATGGTCTCAAGCCTGGATCGACTCTACTTAATTCTGAAACTTTCATGAATAAGAAGTTGGAAAATGTTTCTGCAGATGAGGTAATAATCAATGATACTTACATTTGGTTATGAACTTGTCTCATTTTTTCTCATTACTTTTTAAAATAGGTGTTCTTCCATAAATATTTCAACCAAAAATCTTTACTCAGTGGAGAAGATAAAACCAAGAAGGCTAAAAAGTCTAGTGGAGACGATTCTGAGGATGAAGACGAAGTATGGCGTGCAATGATGGCATCAGTTCCTGGAGGTTTAGACGAAGGCGATGATGATGCTGATTTGTTGGATGATGAAGACTCGGAAGATGATGAAGCTATGCGTGCATTATTAATGGATGATGATGATGAAGACGAGGGTGAGGTTGGCGAAGAATTAGACCTCGAAGAAGCAAGTGAAGCTGGCTCAGATGCTGATGACTTTGAAGGAATGGACGACCTTGAATTGATGAATGCTTCAGATATGGAAGAGCTTGAAGATGAAGAGGAAGCTCAAAATAAACGCTTCGCCTCAGACGATGAAGAGGAGGAGATTAGCCAACCCAAAAAGAAGAAGCAAAAGAAACAGAAACTCCCCACATTTGCAACCTATGAGGACTATGCTAAACTTATTGAACAGGATAAGGATGAGGAATAAATTATATATAGACATTTGTACTTTTTTTAATTTTCACTTTTTTTTCACAAACATAACCACAAAGATTATTTTTTCATTTTGTTATTATTGATTGCTATATTCACATTATCCCCATAAATTGAAAATGAATAGAACCATGACAATAAATGCACATAATCATATAACATATTCCAAGTAAATAAAAGAGCCAATTTCGTTCAAGATGTTGATGAGCTTTGCGTGTTTTTTTTTGTGATTTAAGCATATACTGTTCTAGAAAGTGCCGGCTTTGTACGCAGAAGAGTCATAGAAGCTCTTAAATCCATGTCTCCTGGAACCTAACCTACCTTCCATCAACAAAGAAAAAATAATACTTGAAAATGGATGGTTTATTTTTGATTGGTTGACTTAAAGACGTTGTGCAAATTCTATTTAACTCATCTTATTTCGATTTGATTTAGTTGTGATCGAAGCTGGTTCGCTTTTGGTAAAGCTCTATTACTATTAAATAACCCCATACTTTTTACAAAAATCAACAATTAAATTTCTCTGACAAATTGTGAAGATAGTTACGTCAAATTTTTGTACACTGATAGCAAGTAATGGATCAATGAAGAATTCATTGTTTATGTAGATGCATAGTAAATGCATGTTTTATTAAAACGTGAGCACATGCTACTAAACTATGCTTATTGTAAATGGTTGTAAATAAATAAAAAGAAACTACCCCTTTCTAATCTACTAACTTAATAGCCTAGTACATAAAATGATAGTATTGCTTTATGACTCCCATCCATTGTGATATGATGTTATGTTAGCTGATAAAAATATTAATAAAGAGTTTAAATCCAAACATATAGATTTTTATGCCTTTCTTAATCCAATTTATGAAGAATTTTAATTTTGTAGTACTCCTGCAGCATAATAAAATTAGTCAATGAAATATGATATTTGCATACATACTTACCCGATGAGTGCCTTCGTTTCAACAACTCGCCGGCTTTTGCCTAAGATTTTCTTTTCGCGACAGAAACTCTATCAGCATTTAGGTTTAAAAAAATTAATTTAATTTAGTAAGGCGACCATATAAATTAAAACAACATGGGCAAATGACTAAAAAACTACAAAACTGCCAGATTTTCCCTCTTTTTTTTTTCGTGAGAGAATCAAAGTTAATTGGATTTATAGTGAAAGAGATGATATGAGCAATTAAGATTTTGATCTTGAAGAAATTCCGATATATCGCGCTTGGCTTGTAAATACTATTTTGGGGAAAGACCCAAAGGACGCATGTTACTCGAATCGTGATTAGAATCTGAGTTGTTTAATTGAATGCCAAAGCTGTAATTGATTTCTCGATTTTTGATGCTAACCTCTTTTTTCTGAGTAAAGGAACCAATTGGATAAAGAAAGAAAAGAATTATATCTATATATTCATAATATCGTACAAGTCAAGTTCAGGGAAAGTAGTTTAGAAGAAATAATATATGACATTTATTCTAATAAGAACAACCGCGGTAATTATTGGTATTGTCATACATAAAACAAAGAAGGTAGTTCAAACATATGAACTTGTACTTTTTGGAGGGCGACTTAAGGTTTTTGTGTAGATTTAAAGTAAGATATAAAGGTAAATAAACTATTCAAATATTTCATTTATTACGACAAAACTAACATCCTTTTAATTATATCGTTTTATGATAGACTAATAAAATCTACATACTAGAACATTTTTTGCCTTTTTAGCTATGTTTATTTTGGCGTCTATTTTCTTCTTCTTTTTGTGCATTACGAATAAAAAAAATTAGTTATGTATTGACATTGTTTGTCAAAGAATGCCTCGATCACTACTGTAACGAGCTTAAAACTCCGTTCATATGGCAAATTAAGCATGCTTTCATTTTCTACAATAGTATCGTCTCATTTTTTTGAAGTTATGGTCATATTCAGGCCGTAGTAGAAGCTTTTGACAAAGCCGTAGCTGCTGCATGGGATTAATAGCAGTATTCAATTGAAATATAAAGGGTTACACTCAAAAATGTGAAAATAATAACAATAGATTTTTATATCAAATATGATTATTCATTTTTGGGTCTTTCTTGTCTATCCTATGATATTCAGCTACCGGTAACTATAGCAGTTATAATCTACAAACAAATGTGAATTTGTGGATCTAAAATACAGAAAGTTAGAGTAGGTTGACACACCCTGCATTATCTTATCTTATATATAATCTTCTGTCTACATCACCTTTATTGTTCTCCATAAGTCATTACGAATACTCCGAAATTACAGAGCATTGGTGTGTCAGTCATACCTGGGCTCCATGGAATTTATAGTAATATCTCAGACATTTGTAAGCTATCTTTTAGAGGTAGACTGAATATTTTCAAAATGAAAAATTCCAACTTTTACTACTACTCTTTACGTTCTGGTTTAAATTATCATACCAAATGCTTTATATGGATTGATTATATCTTGATTATGGATCACTTTAAGATGAAATGCTACGATTAAACCTTCATTTCAAATGTTATTTTTATATTTGCTGAGAATTTTTGTGCAGTTCACTATACATGATGTGCGACCATTTATGATGATGTTGATAAAGTGGGACCTTGAGTTATTCAAATAAAAGGCCTAAACCATAAAATCAACAACGAAATAAGGATGGCTATGATCGCCAAATAGTTTACAGTTTAGCTAAATCTTCAATGTTCTTACTCTGTATCAAGACATTGAATATCATACGTTTTATTTCTATCCTTTATTTATTTTAAGCCAACAAAATACACATAGCTAAACAGTTTACAGAATTTTATATCTCTAAAGTACCAATAGTTACATTTACTTGTCTATTGCCACTGAAATATTCTTTTTTTTTTTTAATATATGTATGTATGTCTTTATGTGTACATGGTATCCTGTCTATACTTCTAATAGACCGACACCACTTAAAGGCGCGTAGACCAAAGGTTTCTTAATATATAAATAAATTTATATTTGTGAAACACATACACTTCTTGGTTGTGAAAGGCTGTTCATATTATGTTTGAATATGTTTTTTTCCAAAGTAAATATAATATTCCATCAAGTGCGGTTATTCGCTTGCTTCCAATCTTTCAAAAACGCCAGAACATATCCAATAACCCAGGGATTATGCGGAGCTTGTAAGCTTGATGAAACAAAAAGCGTGATACAAAAATCTATCCTGCCTAGATTTACAGTCCTTTCTCTATGATTGAGCCAAATTTATATTCCGCATTTTGAAAGGGAATCGGTTATCTAAACATATGCTCAAAGGATACGCTATTTAAAAGAGAAAAGCGATCATGATATTCTGGGAGAGGATGTTGTTAAAATCAAAGCAAGTGTACTCTTTGTAACCTAACTCTCTTTTCCAAGGTAATTGTGAAACGTTTCACTGATCTATTGGATATTCTTAATGGCGGGCTACACTTCTTTGTGTAATGCAATGTAAAATATGAATAAGAGTAAAAATTGAAGTGACTCTCCAGTTAGAACGGAAAGAATGAAGCGACCAGCCCTGGAAAGCCATGATTGAAAAAGAGGGAGGGACTTGTCTTCGGGGATCAATAGACGATTTAAATGCCGTCGGTTTGTGTAACCTTTGTTTGGATTCTGTCATCCTTGAAATTTGGTATAAATATTGTGCTTTTTAATACCTCTTTCAAGTTAATTCTTACATTTTCTTTCTTTTTTATATTAAAATTTACTTACATTTCTATTTCATTTACCCTTACTCACTTTACCCTTTCTTACATTCATATTTATATATAAAAAAAATGCCAGTTCCTATTGAATACAACTCCATTCGTCGTATGAGTACTATTACTGTACCTAAACAAGACATCAACTTTGAGTAAGTGTCATCAAAATAGTTGTTGTGATTTGATTTGTCTGACTTTTATTTTAGTGCTTATGACTTCCAGCTCTGTCAACCTCAAAGTGATATCAAAAGTAGTTTTGAGTCTCGTGAATTGGAGGCTACCTTCTGTCGTGATTTTGCTTGTTGTGGTTTGGTTCTCCAGGATCTTCATGATTTGTTGCAACACTACGAAGAATGCCATGTGAGACTTGAGGACGAAGAAGGATCCTTCTATGATGACAGTGAGTCTGGTTGGTCTTCCTCTTCTAGTTCTGTAGCTTCTTCCGCTCCCAGTAGTCCTATTTTGGGTGATGATGATGCTATTAGTGCTCTCAAGAAAAAAGCAGCTGCCTACTTATCTGATTTATATAACACCAGTTCAGCTAATACAGCCTTTACTTTGAATGATTCTTTGGAAGAAACAATTGAAGAGACTGAATTGGAACCAAAGAAGGCCGGCAAAAAGAGAACTTACAGTCAGCTCAGCTCACCCAAGAGCGCACTTGATCTATTGACTCAGTCTGCTGCAAAGAAGATTGCTTTGGCTTCTGGCGATCTTCCTACCCCTTTGTTAACTGATGAAGATTTCTTAGCTCAAGCCGGTGCCCTACTTGCTTCTACTAATACCAACATGAATGCTGACAAGCCCTATAAATGCCCTGTTTCTGGCTGTGACAAAGCCTATAAGAATCCTAATGGTTTGAAATATCATAACCAACACGGTCATTGCAATATGGGTAATGAAGATCTCGACGGAATTGCCTCAAAGCCTTACCAATGTACTATTGGTGATTGTGGCAAAAGATACAAGAATTTAAATGGCTTAAAATACCATATTGAACATTCTCATATGGCTGCTTTAAATCATACCTTGGCTGCCTTTGGTTCCTCTATGTTTGCAAACAGCTTGTCTCAATTTGATTCCTCTGCTGATGAGGGTATCATTCCCTCCTCTACCTCCTTGTCATCTCTCTATTAGACACCCTTACAAAAAACAAAAATATAAAAATGAAGCACTCCATCATCTATTCGCCTGTATACTACCATATCCACCCGACTCCCTCCTTCTTGTTGCTTCCATCCCTGTCACTATCTATTAACTGTACATATAATCTCCTTCCAATTTAATATTGACATGGTACTGAATCGTTACCAAAAAAAAAATCATTTATTTTATTTATCCTCTTTCATTCTAAAAGTACTTTTCGTTATAATTATTACCAAAAATATTCATTATAAATAAACAAAAATTAGTTTAAACAAACATACTTGACTATTTGTTTCATCCCATTTATTTTTGTCCAAATATTTTAAATGTGCTTCCCCTCAATAAACTTCAAGTGGGGGATTGCCAAATGTCACTTTATTTTGGTTTTGGATTCCGACCAAAAGCGTTAAAGTGTTGTTTAAAGAAGTACAGAAGTACTTAAAAGGAAAATATTATACACTTCAAAAGAGCTCTTAAACTTTTAGTGACCCATATCAGTGACCGGCAACACAAAACCTTGATTGTCATGTAATATGTATATAAAATACTTTTTAAATTCTCGCGTGGTATCGTTTTTCTTCTATCCTGGATACACCATACCGATTATAGTGTAACATTTCATCGGGTTTTGTAAATCAAACTAATATATCAAATATAGGTACACTTTACTATGTGTATGGTCAGTCAAAGGGCACACGATAAGGAAGTGAAAAGGATGAATATACATATACGCACATATAAATATGAATATAGATATATACATATGTCTACTATATATATATAAACATATCTAAATATGATTACTGAATAGTATGACTTCTTGCATAAGCAATTCAGTGTCATTCATTGTGATACCAAGGCGAAGGATATAAGCGGCATTTGAACCATACCCCTGGCCATTGATTTCCTTTTTTTTCTTCAAGCATTGTTTTCTTACTTTTTTTTTTTTTTCATTATTTAAATCGTCGCCCTTCATTATGAGGGCGATATTTCGTAATAGAGGATCAATGGTTACGCTTTTCTCCGTTTAAAATTTATATGAAATATTTCAAACTTTGGTATTCCTTGCATTCTTTTTTTTTTTACAGAATTGGTTTTTATCTTTCAAATGATGGATTCCATTTGTGCAACATAAACGAACTGTTATTTGTTACTTTTGTGTAAGGTCTCTTCCTTTTATCTAAACCCCGTTTGAAATCTGTTTTACTTTCCGTTTGACTATATATTTTTATTTGTGCTTTTCAAATGTACAAACAAACTTGAATCGGCGACCATACCTCATATAGATAAGCTCATGTCTGCTTGTTTTAATCCCTTTTTTGAAATCTATATCGATATCTATGGGTTCCTACTTTCGGCTATATCCTCCCTACATTACGGCCACTATATTAATTCTTGTACATTTAATATATACTCTATTAAATACGAAATAATAAATAAACCTTGTTAGTACATAAATTTTATTTGTGTACACCTTGTCAAAAAGAAAATCAAGAATCCAAGCAATTTAGCCTAAAGTGTCATTTAAAAGCTCAAAGAAAAGTTGATCTTATTCATTAACTTGTCCCACTAAAGAAGGTACAAAAATGAAGTATAGATTCCTTTTGACTTATTAAGATAAGTAGAATCTTATCAGCCTCTAAAATCAAAGTTGGGCTTTTGCCACTTGTTTAAAAAGAGTAAAATTGGGTGTTTTGTATTTTCTGATTTAAGCAAAATAGTCAAAATGTTAGAGTCATTCAGATCTATCTCCGAAAATCTAAAAACCTCAGAATGATGAACGCCTTCCCCATATAATGCCGTGGATAAATAACTAAAAAACCTAAGCTAATGCAGAAAGAAAAAGAGATACAAAAGCTCAAGCTTTGCATATGATTATCAGAAAAGAAAACAATAGTGATTCAGTTTCTAAATTGCAATTCATTGTATGATTCGAATCGATAGAAAATAGCACTATTAGTATTGGCAGCAGCGTAATAATAACAGGTGCATTGCTGATCATGAAAGATTGTTGGTAACAACACCTTAACCCTCAAGTTTTATTATATGACTTCATAGCGTGTTTAACAGACTATTTTTATTTTTAAATTTCCGAGCATTTGTCTTACCAAGTCATTACAGAGTCGTTGGTTAGGAATTAGGCTAAATTCGTGTTTCCCTTCTTCTAGATAAGGCTTTTTATAAGATAAATGTCAATGAATGGTATTTTCAAGTTTTAATACCATACTAGACGAACGGGTAGTATATGTCTGTGATATTATTGCTGTTAACTTTATGAGCTGCTTTTATATTTAAGAGTAAACTATAATTAAAAAGATGATAAATTTAAGTTACGTTTTCTACTGTTTTTGGTAAAAAAAAATAAGGTTTAGGGCGTTTATTTAATTTTTTACATTTGAAAATAAACTTTAAAGTTGATAACTCTGTAACTCTGCTTAATAATTAAAATATAGAATCTATATAATTTGCTGTTTATGATATGAAGGCTAAATGTTATTACATTTTATTGTTGCTCTTGCTTTTTTTTTTAAAAAAAAAAAAATTGCTACTTTACAGATACGGTATGATTATCGTAAAATTTCGACCTATGGACCTTTTAAAGATGAATAGCTGCAACCCGAGGCATAATCTTATCATTGATTGATTGATTGATTCAAACGAAAAAATGCTTTTGATTTTG
>VCJM01001051.1:35099-49111 GCA_024139495.1 Backusella sp. ASU-2019c | reverse complement strand
AAAAAAAAAAGATTTAAATAAAAAATAAAGTCACTTTCAAGCAAAAAATAAGGTTTCACTTTTTTATCTGTATAAATTGACATTTTGTTTGTAAAGTTTCATGCCTTTTCCATTCTTTCTTTATCCTTTATCTTTTTTCTTTTTTTTTTACAAATATACGACAATGAGACTTTTTAATGCAATTGATAATATCATTCATGGTGAACAACCAGAATCGTATGAGTCCAAGCGGAAGTATGAATTTGAACAAGAAATAGGCAGTGGCTCTTATGGCTATGTTAAGCAAGCAAAGCGTAAAGCGGATGGTTTGCCTGTCGCCATCAAGATTATACCAAAGAGTAAAGTCAATGATCGAGAGGATATAGTCAAGGATGAAATGAGTATTATGAAGGGCCTTGAACATCCAAATATCATTGGGTTTTATGATTGGTTTGAATCAAGGCAAGTGAATAGAATAGAGTCGAACAAGATGATGTTAATAGATGCTCTTTAGATCTCGATTCTATCTTGTATTTGAATTGTAAGTGTTTAGCATTCGAATAGAAAAAATACACATAAAACTGACTTGTAAAATAAAGAGCTACTGGCGGTGAACTGTTTGAACGCTTATTTGAAAGAGGAAGATTCACAGAAAAGGATGCCATTGTTATCTTGAAATCGGTTTTACTTGGATTGGAGTATTTACATAAACATAATATTGTTCACAGAGGTATTATATAAAAGTGCAACATGGTTCAAATTATTATTAACAACATTTTTTCAAAAGACATGAAGCCTGAAAATCTAGTATTTAAAACGATGGATCCTAAATCTGAGCTCGCTATCTGTGATTTTGGGTAACAGCTTTTTTTTTTCCCATCATCTTTTTTGAGTTATTAACTAAACTTATTTTATGTGGGGAAAAAAAAAAAAAAGTATTGCAAAAGTAGTTGATGAACAGGATGCACTATCAACCCTCTGTGGATCGCCTGGTTATGTTGCACCTGAAGTCATTCAAAAAAAGAAGTATTCTTATCCAGTTGACATGTGGGCATTTGGGTAAACAAAAAAATAGCGTCATAGTTGTCTCATCTTGTTTTTGCTCATTATTTTTCTTTTACTAGAGTCATTACCTATACAGTGTTAGTAAGAGCACTTTATAAATCTAAAATATGACTAATCATTTTTCATTAGATTATGTGGATATCAACCATTTCAAGGCGAATCTGATATTGAATTGATGGATGATATTGTAAATGCGCGATACGAATTCCATGATCGTTATTGGAAAGATGTTTCATATGATGGTATGGACGCATGAACTCAAAAAAGACATGTACTCATGATATAAAAAAAAGCTCGTACATTTATTAGAAAATGCCTTACACTCGATCCATCAAAACGTCCAACCGCTACTCAAGCTTTAGATGATATATGGATGAAGGGTAAAAAGGCAAATGATGTTGATCTTTTGAAAAATGTACGACAAAACTTCAACGCACGTCGCACTTTTAAAAATGCCATCAACGCTGTCACTACCTTGAACAAGATTCGCTCACATTCAAGTGGAAATAGCCAGCAGGGTGCTATTATCCCCGAACCAGAAGAGAATATTTCAAAGAAAATGGAGAAATTGTCTGTTAATGATGACCATCGTTAACGTAACATGTAATCTACTTTTCTAAATATCGACCTTACTTTGGGCTTCTTTGGCTTTAATGTATATATTTACTCCCCCTCTCAAAATCATTTCACTTATCAGTAGTAGTACATTATTGCACATTCCTCTTTATTAATATCATTTTTATATTGTTGTCACTATAAAATAAACTTTTTTTAACCACACTTGTCTTCATGATAAAGCATTGGTAGAACCTTAAAAACGCTGCACATGCTGAGCTCCCTGGCTGAGCTTGTGTATTTTTTAAATACCGGCAAGTTTATTTTTACAAAAGTGATGAGACCATGGCTATAGATGGAAGGCTATGGTCTTGAAACCTATTGCGCATTTGTATAACCAAGATGAATAACTTTATTGATAATTCACATGCCTACAAGAAGTAGTAAATTCTAGGCGTTAGAATACTCTATCTATTTTCAATTATGATTACATGAAAAGGTTCCAGTGTTTGACATGATAACAAGTTGAATAAAACATAAATCATCTATGCAGAGCCTATCCAATTTGCTACAACACCCAGTTTCCTTTTAAAGAATATATCAACTACCAAAGGATGGAGAGAGTACGATTAACATTTTTATGAGAAAAAAAAAGTGATGGTTCGAATCAAAGAGATTTTAAAATAATTGAGCAAATATTGGACAATTACATATTCAAATTATATTTGTCGATTCAAAGAAAAATACAAAGTGGTGATATGGTTTTTCCAAAGCCTTTACGCCAGTGAATGTTCTTTTTAAAAAAGAATGCCAATTCGTCTTTAAAAGCACTTTTTCACATAGTAATAGCAGTCAAGAATATTCAATGGATCACAATCCTGGATTTTTTGGACACATAAAAACTTGAAAAGTAAATCCACGTTTAATTCACTTTCTTCCCCTTTTTAATTATTTATCCTTTCATTCCTACACCTTAAATATGGACGCTGCTACGTTGAATAAAGAAACATTCTTTGAATATGTTATTGGTAAGACCTATTGAACACGCAAGTATTGTTAACTGACCCTCTTTTAGTTGACGATATTGAAATCAAAGACCAATTGCTACAAGAAGCACAAAACGGTGACAGCAACTCTCTTGATGAAAAGGAAGCAACCGACTCGTCTCTTTTAAAGGCTGCTAGTGCTAGTTCTCAGATGAGATTTGGATATATGTATCATTGTGGTAAAGGTGTATTGGTAAATTATGAACTTGCTATGGAATGGTACCTCAAAGCGCATAACAATGGAAATACAGACGCCACAAACAATATTGGTTACATGTTCGGGCACGGCCAAGGTGTCACGACTGATGCCCAACTTGCATCAAAATGGTATCTCGAGGCAGCCAATAAAGGAAATGCGTGTGCGCAGAACAATGCTGGTTATTCTTATGAGAACGGTATTGGTATTAAAAGAGATGTCACGATCGCCTTGGAGTGGTACGAAAAAAGCGCAGGACAAGGATTTGAAAAGGCAAAGCATAACATTGTGCGCCTGAATAAACAAGGTAATTGGTGAAACTTTATAAAGAGGAATTATGCATATTTAATTTTATGATAGTTCCAGAATATGCTGAAAGAGAAAATGAACCAAAGTTTGCAAATGAAAAATCACTTGAATTCAAACAAGAGGTAAACCATACTAGAATCAACATGCTGAAAACAGAAAAGGCACCTCTGAACCCGGCCAAAGATGAACGTAATACCACTTTGTTTGAGAGACTTCTCTTCTTACTACCAATTGGTAAAGACAAGGAAGGAAACTATGTTTTGTACTATGGATGAGAACAATAAAGCTGATATATATCCTTTTGTAACATTATTCTTTTACAAGTATTATATATTTGAAGTATTTTTGATCAATTAACTCGTAAATCAACCACGTTTGAATAAACAAATAAATAAAAGGCTCTGAATAAAGCAAAAAGGGGATAATAACAAGACCCTTATTATGATTGATGGCTGTTACTATCAATATAAAAATATTACAGCAACAATCATGCATAGTGTTAAATATATTTATTGGTGGCTTGGGCACAAGCCAACAAAGCTGTGAATATAAATTAGAACTAGTAAAAGCCTGTAACGCTCACGGTGGTATACAAATGTTAAAACGGAGAGTTTATCATCGAGTTCTGTTCAAAATTACTTTTTTGTTTACAATAATAACAGCATTGTTGGTTCTCCCGCACGACATGCTCTTTTATCCGATGCATGCACGCATACTAAAGAAGAGAGGTTAAAGGTGCTAAACATATAAAATAGTATCGGTAAAGTTCGGAGCAGGAGTCGCTTCCGGTATATTTTTTTTGTTTTGTTCCCGAAGCAAGATATGCTTGAACCAAGTGTGACACCACGGAGTTTGTAATGCTCGGACCTAGACAACAGATTATAGCAATGGCAGGAATAAAAACATCTGTTCACATGCACTTTACTTTACTATCTCTTGCATTTACACAAAGATAGTTACTTTAAACATCGAGTTTTTGTATAAAAGGGACATTTTTGTTAAAAAAATGACTGTAGCGTCTGATAGTCTATGGCTCTGAGCAAGTAAAATAAAAACAGACGCCACTTTATTTTAATTAATTAAACATAAGCTTTTCTATAAATAGTCCTTTCATCTTTTTTTGTTGTTGTTGTTGATACTTTTTGAATAATATATATCTCCAAGGTATACACTACACCGTTATTGAGATGTTATTTATCAGTGTTAAAATTAGTAGAAATAGATCGTGCCCACATGACCCGGCTTGCTTTTTTTTCACAGGTGTCTTCTTGTTTAACCAAAATAGGCAACGCTTTTTACTTGGATTATCCACCTCTCTTCAAAAGAATAGTGAAAGCGTATGCTTTATTACAAAAAGATTCACAATTTAGTGGCTTAAAAAGCCATTTTAGATTCGATTTAATAAAGTGTCAAACTATATATTTTTATCATTTTAGCTTTGAGCAAAACAGATTTGCACTTTCAAACTTTTTTTTCGTTACCGTCAATTTAAGTTCCGAAAAAAAATCAAGAAATCAAGCAAAAAATTGACATGAAAAAAAAGTTTTATCTCTCTCTCATTCAAAAAAAACACAAGAATTAAAATGAATGAAAACGATTTGTTTGCAAGCATAGAAAGCAAGTAATTACACTAAATAATAAAACACCTCCTCCTTGAAGCAAGAAAAAAAAGCATTTTCCCATTTTATGACAAGGCAAACTTATGCTTCCCCTTCTTTTTTTTTCTGTCTTAGAGGATAACATAGGAGCGTCCACCGAGCTGAAGGAACAATCCCGAAAAGGCGACTCGGAAGCAAGTTTTCTTATCGGAAACTTGTACTATGAATTGAATACAAAATATGGATATTTAAAATCGCTTTTATGGTACAGCCGAGCGGCTGCCAGCGGGACTCACAGCAATTCCCAGCTAACCATTGGCGATATGTATTATCGCGGGCTGGGCATCGCCATCGATTATAAGCTGGCGTCGGAATGGTTTTCCAAAGCAGCCGCCAAGGGTAACTTGACTGCAATAAGCCGGCTCGCCTACATGTACCACACCGGCCAAGGTATCACGGCCGATTATGTAAAGGCGATGGATCTTTATCAACAGGCAGCTGGAATGGGCGATTTAGGAGCAATGACAAGTATTGGGTTTATGTTCTTGAACGGACAGGGCGTGGCACACGACTTCAGGGCAGCAATGTCGTGGTTTACCAAGGTAGGTCAACTGGGCAACGCTGTGGCACAATTTAATATCGCCTCCATGTATCAGCTGGGACAAGGCTACCGTATTGACTATCAGCAAGCGTTGGAATGGTTTATAAGGGCGGCAGATCAGGGCCACGTGTTGGCACAACATAATATTGCACTTATATATCACTTTGGAAAGGGCGTCCAAGTCAATTGCCAGCGCGCTGTGGATTGGTACACAAAGGCTGCAGAGAATGGCCATCTACCCGCGATAAGTACCGTTTCCCTTATGCTTATGAATGGCGAAGGTGTGCCTCCAAATTACGAAAAGGCAATGTATTGGTGTCTCAAGGCAGCTGAACATGGCGATCTAGTCGCCCAGACAAATATTGGTGCCATGTATGAGCGTGGTTTGGGACATCCTAAAGATATAAACGCTGCAATCGCTTGGTATGCGCGTGCTGCTGAGCAAGGCTATGGTGTGGCACAGTTTTGTTTGGCAGAGATCTATCACCGTGGCATTGGGGTACCTGTAGACTGTATTGCCGCACATCGGTGGTATATGGCAGCTGCTAATCAACAGCATCGTGGCGCCCAACTTAGTTTGGGCTTACTTTATTATGAAGGAAAGGGAGTGAGTAGAAATTTCAAAACTGCCTTTGACTGGTTCCGTGCAGCCTCACTTCAGAATGATATTGAAGCCAGTTACAGAATGGGAATCATGTTTCGTGATGGACAAGGTGTGGCTATCAGCAGAATGGAAGCCCTTAATTATCTTCGCAAGGCCGCGGATCAGGGACACCTTCTGGCCCAATATAATCTAGCCATGTTGTATATGAATCCCACTGGCGCTGCAAAAGATTACAAATCTGCCATCACCTATTTTAATATGGCAGCAAAGTCAAATCACTTGGATTCCATTTTCAATCTTGGAGACATGTATCAGAATGCCAAAGGCGTTCCAAAGAACACACAGACCGCCATAAAGTGGTTCAAAAAAGCGGTAACCTTGGGCTCGAATGATGCTGAATTTAGACTGGGCCATCTCTACACTATACAACGAAACTTTATTCTGGCTCTTGCCTGTTATAAAAACTTGGCAGATCGAGGAAACGCAGAAGCTCAGTATAAACTTGCAAAGATGTACGAATTAGGTCAAGGTTGTCCAATCAACATGAACTTGGCATTGGATTGGGCTAATAAGAGTTCGGATAAGGGATATCATCAAGCCAAAGAACTCGTAAAGAAACTACTCGCTGCTGGAAATCAAACAGTACTTGACTATGTTAAATTTGCAAAACGTAAATGAACCGTTAAACAGTAACATGTATATACTCAATTACTAATTTGCTCCTTTTTTTTTATTTATCTATCTAGAGGAACTCGATAATAACATGGCAACGATGAAAAAGGACCACGATAATAACTTGGCAGCAATGAGGAAAAACCACGAAACAAAGGAGAATAATCAGGATCAAGTGATCAGTCAATTGTTTACACTATTAGAAAAACAACAAGGTGATAACCAGACACTGATCCAAAGAGTAGTCATGTTGGAAAATCAATTGAGTCAGGTGACCTTTCAAATTACTACACCACAAAACAATAGCAGAAATAACAGTTTTCACAAAAATGCGAGCGGTAGCAATGTTAACGGTGCTAATGCTAAAGCCAATGCCAATGCCAATACCAATGCCAATGCCAATACCAATACTAATACTAATACCAATGCCAATACCAATAGCGATAATAATAACAATATCAATAATCATCATCATCATCACAGTAACAGTAATGATAGCAACAATAACGGCGCTGTTGATCTCACCTCAGAACCATCCACTCCAGTCGATACTCACAATGACCATCTAAACGACCAGGATTCACAAGTACAAGAAAATGAGCATGAAACCCAACCTGACGAAACTGATAACCATGATAAGCCTTCAGAAACAAGTCCAGAAACCCCCCAATCTACACCTCAGGGTGATTCTAATTCAGAAATACAAGTATCAGAAGGTTCATCACAAAAAACAAACCAAAATAATCAACCAAATACATCAAATACTTTGGAAGAAAACACTACATCAGAAAAAGAAGATGCTTTTTCAGAAAACCAGCAAGAGTCGGCTCCTTCAGAAAATGACGATGAGGAAGAACCTGCTGAAAAGACACCAAACGAGAACGAATCCCAACAAAAGAAGAGACCACATGTCGGTAGTAACAATTCGGATGATGAAGAAGAAAGTACTCCCGACAAATCATCCAACAAAGAGAACCAATCAAGGGGACAAGAAGAAGCATCAAAACAATATACATCAGATAATTCTACTCGTGTTCAAAAACGAGCAAGAATCTTATAAAAGCATTACTTTATTTAAAATTTGTATAATAATAAAATGTCCCATCAAAGAAGAACCGACCCTTTAAACAAAAAAAAAAAACCTACAAGATAAAGAGAAACCCACCTTTTGTACTATCTCATTCCGCCTACTTTTTTTTGTTATTGCAAGAGTATGTCCACTCATTATAATAACAAATGATATGTATGAATGTCTACGATTTAAAAATATGACAATGTATATATTCACACTTGTCCCATTTTTTAAATTTGAATCTGTGATTCATTTTTTAAGCAACTTGACTCAACCATAAAGACAATCCGTAAAAAAAAATACGTCTATTCTATTACTGTCAAAAAGCCCTCAATATAAAATACCTGAAAATAAAGAGATTTGAATTGCTAATGATGATCCTGGCGTGATTAAATATCATTCTTTCAAAATAAATAATAAACATTTTAAACATCTGCTTTAAGCCAAAACATGGTTGAATCTGAAATAGGGCATGGTACTTTATGACTATTACCATGTTTTTTTTCTTAACATTATAAAAGATGATTACAAAATATAAAATCGTATCATTTTTTCATGATATTGATATGTTCTTTGGTTTTAAATAATAAATAGTAGAGAAAAAAAAACGAGAGTGGGCAGGCCCGTTGATGAATTTCTCAATTTCTCAATTTCTCAATTTTTTTTTTTTAATTCAGTTTATTCGGTATGTTATGATAAGGAATGCATAAAGACAAAAGTGAATGGTTTCTAATAAATAGTTTTTCATCAACAATAGACAATATATTATCTCTCTTTCTTTCTTCTATATAACAGCTATAAAAAATGGGATATAGTTTTACATCCACAAGCGAAAAAGCAGAAACATTTATTGAAAATATTAGCACACCTGTTAAGCCCTATTTACCTGCCATCAGCCGATTCTTGATCGTTGCTACTTTCTTCGAGGATGGTATCCGTATCCTTGCACAATGGTCAGATCAGATTGACTACTTAAAGAGTTCTCGTCATTTCAATTACTATCTAGCTACCCTTTTCCTTGGTTTTAATGCAATGGTAAGTATCTTTAGTTTATGGGAGATGTGTTTAATGGGTTAACATGTGGAGCCTTTGTATAGTCCATGTTGGTCTTCGCTACGTGTATTATATTAAAAAAGCAAGTTGGTGTTTCGGTGGCATTTTTATCGGCCTGTATTATTTCCCAGGCTGTTGCATATGGACTTATATTTAATATTGTAAGTAGAAGGAAGGAAGCCAAAAAAAAAAAGAAGCAAAAGTAAAGAGCACACGATATTACAAGAGGAAAGAGATTGACAACATTCTATTATAGATGTTTTTCTTCCGTAATCTCTCGGTAACAGGCGGTCTTTTACTATGTATGTCTGAATCCATTCTTCGACGACGATCCCGCAACAACCTTTTTGCGTCCCTACCACAACTTTCAGATAATGATAAGCACAAATACTTCCAATTAGCAGGACGAGTTTTGCTCGTTTTATTATTTATTGGATTTATGTTTAATGGTAACTGGAACTGGGCACGATTTATCTTTTCCAGCATTGGTCTTGCAGCATGCGGTATGGTAGTGGTTGGTTTCCGAGCAAAATGGTCTGCTACATTTTTGGTTACTTTGCTATGTGTTGTCAACGTACTTGTAAATAACTGGTGGGATAGACGTCATTCGTCTTTTACAAAGGATTTCTTGCGCTATGACTTTTTCCAATGCCTGAGTATTATGGGTGGCTTGCTTTTGTTGGTCTCCATTGGTCCAGGTGGATTTAGTTATGATGAAAAGAAAAAATTATATTAGTTTTCTTTCCTTTTTTTTTAAATAATATCATATCTTTTGCATGTATAACTAAAGTTTCTATAGAAACTATAATGACTTTTTCGTTTTGGGTTTATTGGGTGTCAAATGAGACAGAATTTGTGTCTTGACTGTAAATTGTAAATAATGGTATTAGAAATGCATATTTGCAATGTACAAACAAAATAAACAAATAAAAAATAAAATAAAAAATGCTTGCTTGAAAGATGCTTGTTTAATATAATATTAACATCATTCAAACACGTATCTATTCCTCAAAGTCGCTCTTTTTGTTTTAGAAACTATTGCAATCATTTATAGTATTGGTGCAGTTTCCTTTTTGGATTGTTTACAGAAAAAATAATATTGAAAGCATTTGATCACCCACCATACTCAAGAATAATACATCGAAACCTATATGATACAAGTCTTTATGGATACAGCAACATGTTTTATCAGCTATAAATAATAAAGTATTATAGTCAGGTTACAAAATGTCTTTCCAAAAGGAAGGAAGAATCGCTATTTTCTACCGACCTATTTTTTTTCGTATAAAACGTCAAAAAATAAGGCTTGTGGTCTTCGCTACGACTTCGTATAAAACGTCAAAAAATAAGGCTTGTGGTCTCCGCTACAGCTTCGTATGAAACGCCAAAAAATAAGGCTTGTGGTCTCCGCTACGGCTTCGTATGAAACGCCAAAAAATAAGGCTTTTAGTCTTGTATAAAACGCCAAAAAACCAGTGATACTACACCAACCTAAGAATAACAGAATCTGTTTACCTATTTGAAAAATTAAATTACTTAAAATACACCGACATTTAATGAATCATATCAGTGGATTGCATTGACTTTTTTGTTATCAATTCAGACAAATCATGTTTTTTTTTACAAGTGATCCTTGAACGCAAAAAAAAAAGAAAAAATGACGAGATCAACAAACAAAATTCTGTTTTCTGATCACATGCCACCAGAGCCCCCTAATATTTTTTAGATTAATAAGCCGTGCGACATGAAACTTTGTTTTTTCTTACAAATCAAAAGCGCATTAAATCAACATTTTATTTACTAAAATCCGTATTAATAATATCACCATCCATGCTGAACTATATATAAGACGCATTTCTTTTTATAAAAAAAGGGACATTAACACACAAAAAAACACTCTACCCATCTATTCAAAACAAACATTACAATGAAAGTTCTTATTATCGTCGCCCATCACAGACCAAACTCCTTAACCAGTCAGATCAAGGAAAACTTTGAAAAAGGTTTAAAGGAAGCAGGTCATGAATCAGACACGCTTGATCTCCACAAAATCGGTTGGAATCCCGTTCTCGCTGATGAAGATGAACCCGATTTTAGCAATAGAGGCGCGCAAGACTACTCGGAGGAGGTAAAACAGGAGCATGCAAGAATCTTACAGTATGATGCTATTGCGTTTGCATTTCCAACTTATTGGTGGGGCATGCCTGCCATCCTAAAAGGATATGTCGATCGTGTCTTCAACTATAACTTTGCATATGGCTCGAAAAACTTAATAAAGGACAAAGTCAAGAAGCTACTGTGGTTGACATTGATGGCCAGCGACGCCACACGGGTTTATGATAGCCATCGGTTCAATGATGTCTTGGATTATGTCTATAATGTGGGTATTGGTGAATTCTGCCAGATCGAAAGCTCCAAGGTTGTAAAGTTCGTCAATGTCAAAGCCACATCTGAGGATACTTCAAAGGTTCTCTTTGATAAGGCTTACAAGGAAGGTTTAGATTTTAACAAACGATAGAAATAGATTGATATCCCTCCTCCCTTTTTTTTTGCTTGTTATTACCATATCCTTTTGACTTTTTTCTTTTTCATATTATACCATTCATATTTATACACTTCATTAAAAACTTGAAATGATAATAAAATAACGTATTGTCGTCGAAAAAAAACTATGCTTTTTGCCTAAGTGGCACTTTAAAGACAAAGAGACTGTGGTATTTGCGCTTTAGTCAACGAGTTTGTTGACGGAAGAAGAGGAAAAGAAAAGTTGGAGAGTAAGTGCTCAGTCATAAGAATGGGGGAGGAAATTGACTTAGAATTGATTTAAAAAAAAATGGACCATGGGAGCCGTTTTCCATTCTCTGTGCTTTAAGAGCATCTTCAACGGTTCTCGAGAGAGCATCATCTTCAATGGTGCTCTGAAAAAAAAAACCTCTTCGTCAATTTCAGTCTAAAATGATTTTGTACTACTAAAATCCAACATTTATACTTGTTTAAGGAATTAAAGTAAAAGAAAAGCTTTAAATATCGACTTGTACTTCCATTTTTTCCTAAAATGGGTTATAACATAGAAATCCGACCGGACGAAAAAATTGCCCCCGAAAAATGGAGGAAAACAGACGAAGAGATGAGAGATGGATGAGAGTACCCCCCAGTTGGAGCTGCCAACTCTCAAAACCTCTCATAAACTCGTTTTGAGAGTCATTTGAGAGTACCGTTGGAGACGCCAAACTCTCATCAAATCAAATAACTTTTTAGTATCATGATCAACATACACTGTATTTGGTACATGATACAACAGGTAAAAAGGTATCTTCAAAGACGGGTTTTTTTTATTAACGGACTTTCTGGAGATGCCGCAGAAATCTCTACAGTATCATGGTTGTAGTTTAATGAGGTTGGTCATGACAGTTGTAAAATGCAAGGTGCGCCCTAAATCCGTTCCATTTTTTTACTGTCGTGGTAAAAAGTGCTCAAATAACCAACATGATATTGATGCAATAATTAAGGGGGCTCGGAAGGTCCCCAAGGGGGTCCCCCTCGTTAAACTGCTCTATTTACCAAAAAAAAAAGAGTATGGTGCATGCTTTTTTAACAGGGTTTGTCCAAATATGGTAAAAACTGACTCATTCTTACGCGTCTTTTAGACACTAATTACCATAAACAATTTCAAATCATAGTAATTTCAAGAGTCATTATCTTTTTTAAATTTTTTATTTTTAAAAAAGATATTGACTTATGAAAATGGTCTTTTTTTTTGTGGTTATAAAAATATGCACCATACTCATTTTAAGTCAATTTTCACACTGTTTTTTGGGGTTTTTTAAGGGGTGGTTTACGACGTTAATCCAATAAGAATTCTCCAATTCATTTATAATCTCCGTTTTTTTTTTGAAATAAAAAAACCGGAGATTGTATAAGATGATTATCATGTTTAAGCTACCAATAATTGTATACATGATTGTTGAAATAACGATTAGCAAAAATCGGCTAATTGTACACAGAAACAGTCACTGCAAATGGCTAACTGAGTACTTCTGGCTCACAAAATGAAGAAGTGCAAAGACAATAATCTTTGTAAAGTATCCTATTCAGTTTACCATGATACTCAACTCCATTCTCAATGGATTTTCCGTTGAAACTGAACGGTTTTCCCTTTGAGCTTTCAACGGCCATTTATTTCGCGTTGATCAACGGACAATCCGTTGAAATCCAACAGTTTAGGTGCCATTCTAATCCACAATCCATTGAGAATCAACGGAAATACCGTTCAGATAGATTGGAAAAACCTTTGGTCAATGGAAAAAAAAAAGTGTCCGTTGAAAAAGTGATTCATCAACACTGGTACCATCATAATTGCTTGTGTGTGAAAATATAGAATAAAAATTTCAAGTATGGTATCACCCTCTTTTTTGATGAAAAGCATCAAACTATTATTTATTTATACTTTCCATGGTCTTCTGAACAAGAACAAATACATAAGGGCTATATTTTTAATTGGAACTATGGTTATATTTTAAAGATATTGGAAGCTTATAAAGAACGTCCAGATTACAATCACATCTAAAATGATTTTCTTTTTTGAAATATAAATAAAATAAAAAAGCAGTTTTGCTTTCTCAAGATACGTGTTGTCGTATAAAAACATAATGATAACTGATACAGGCTATATAAATAATCACACAATATAAACCGATGACCCATGTTATAACCGGATGGGTGCTTAAAGATACTTTGCTCTCTCCTTAACATTATCCATTTGAAGAACGCGAGTATCCATTTCAAAAATAAAACATCAAAATACAAATGAACGTTTTTTTTTTTTATGTGTTTACGTGTGCACTTACGTACGTACGTGAACGTAATTAGGTAAAGTCAAAAAAAAAAATTTTTTTTAACCATTTTTTTTTTCATTTTCATTTTTTAAAAGAAATGTTTTCCCATATAATGGATAAACCATTACCGGGGTAACAAAAAATTTGGGTAATCTTCATTAGCATCCCGCATCCACGGAAATCTTTAGTAAAAGGCGAAAGATTTATCCGATATGAGCGCAAGACTGAAGTACAAAGAAATCAGGAAGGTCCTGGAAAATACCTTCTTTTATACTTTTTTGAATGCTCAAAAACCAGTCCATTTCAACAGTCTACTTAGCAGTCCTTTGTAACAGTCAAAACTCCGTCTAACGACAGCACGTGTAGAGTACTACGAACGATGTAAGAAATGGCTCAAAAGGTATTTTCTTTATTAAAAAAAAAATAG
>VCJM01001051.1:1318-14578 GCA_024139495.1 Backusella sp. ASU-2019c | reverse complement strand
AAAAAACCAAAAAAAAAAAAAAAGGATTTTTATTTTCTTTATTTTTTTTTTTATTATTATTCAACTTAAACAAAATGGCAAATACACATCCAGCCACTAGAACTCGAATGAGAGAAGAGACACCGACCGATGCACATGGGTCTAGAACACTTACTGTGCACGAGACACAAGAGCAGAGTGAAGATGAAGAGAATATCTCGTCAGAAGGAGAACAGATTGGTGTACTGCGACTTCGAGGTGACATGAACTCTCGAAACCCTAGAGCTATTCGCTGGGCAAGCGATGTCATTGACAATGAACACATGAATAAAAAGAAATCAAAAAGTAAAAGAAAAGAAAAAAGGGAAGAGGAGAAAAGTAAGACTAAACCACTTTGTATAGTTTGTTGCATTTATCATCGCCCTCGTGCAGTAGGAGAATCTTCTTCAGAATCAAGTAGTGACGACAGTGATTCTAGTAGCGATAGTGATCATGAGCGCTGTAGCAATCATGATCATAAACACAAACCAAAAAAGAGGAGAAATCCTAGAGATGTCAGTCCAAATGCCTATGAGCGTCAACCTGTTTACAAGGGTAAAATTTTTGATATAGAGACAAGAACAAAGCACTTACATACATTTTTCTTCTAGACCGTCCCCAACCTCCGCCTTATGCCAACAATACCGCTTAACTTTTTCATTTATATATATAATAATAAACCAAAGGTTTAGAGACCATTGTTTTTATCTTATGAAACTTGCTTTTTTTGGACATGATGTAATGCGTTGCTTTTTTTTTTAAAAATGAAAAATTTACATCCGATTTAGGATTTGATAATATATAAACTATTTTTAACTATTGTTGTTATGATTAAAAACTGGTTTTTGAAGTGCCCTTTAGCTATTCTCAAGTTCGATGCTCAATTATCTAAGGTCCTTCCTCTAAGTATCATGAGATATTATCTTTGAATTGCCCAATTTGGCATTGAAGATGTTGATCTGTACTCTGCTCATATTGAGCTTCCTCGAAGCGAACTTGGCCATGATGTAAGCTTGAGCTTGCAAATCCAAAGTCATCAAAAGGAATAAGGGAAGATACGCCACATGTATCGGTTTTAGGTTTATCATACTCCATTTTGACAACTTGATCATCGATTTTCTGTAATTGGCTATCGGTAGTTTCATCTTCTGTTGTTGATGGTGATGATTTCCTTGTTTCGTTGCGATCTTTCTGAAGATAATGGGCCTTAGGAGGAGGAAAAAGCTTTACGGGAAATTGACTGCGTATCTCCATCTTTTGACCTTTGTTTACACCTTCTTCATGTTGCTTTCCTAATAATAAGGAGGACAATGATTGTTTAGTAACCAATTTTTTATTTGTTCAAGAGATTTTGTCTTTGCTTTAGAAATGAGAGGCAGACTAGATTTTAGTTTCTCACTACTAGGTACTGATATTATCATAGGTATACCTTCAAGAGATGAGTAACCTTTGCATGAGAGTTGCTGCTGTCCTTGTAATGAAGTGGATCCTGAACAGCCCATAGGAATAGATGGATTTGAGCTATTTGTAAAGTCACGAAAGATCCTCTTTGATCTGCCTGAATTCTGAGCAGTCTTTCCATTATTTTGTTCTCATCATTTTCATTAAGTGGTTTTACACGAAATATGTTGAGTAGAACCCAGTGGATACATTTAGCAAAGCATGGATGGTCGTATACCACCAATGTTTCAATCATTTCCGTATGCTTTGTGTGAGCACTTGTGCTAGTTTCTGGTTGATCCAGGCCAAGGCTTTTCTCTGGGATCACTTGAATTACCGTTCGATTATGAGTAAGTCTCATGGGGATGAAATGGCTTTTTGATTTTTTTAAGCTTTCGAAATCATAAACTTCATTTGGCAGATATACGCTTCCAGTTTTTGAAGTAAATGTCATAATGCTGTAGCGTTTGTCATTGATACGGTTGTAATCCGAGGTAGGGATTCCATGAATTTGCTTTAGTTCAATGTTAGGATGGTAAATAAAATTAAGACCTTGTTCCTCGTCGATCAAGGACGATCTGACTGTGCTTCTGTAGTTTTCAGAGTAACCGTTATGGAGAGTAACGAGTTTTAGTATACGAGGATGTTCCTTCGAGAGTGTACCGTTAGAATCGAAACCTGGTTGATAACGAACAGAAAAGTAGCCATACATATACTTCTTTTTGATCTGATGTTTAGCTTGTTGAAGACGGTTGAGGGTGTCTAATAGAGACATTAGCCTGAAAAGAAAAAGTGAGGAGAACAAGAAAGTAAGTGTGCGGTAATTGCGATATTTATATGTTTTTATACCGATATTTCTCTTAAGTAATTGTCAAATGCAGATAGCGAAACGCCAAAACTACAGCCTTTAATATCTGTACAATACTTCATTGGCCAACTAACAGCTCTCAAAAAAAAAAAAAATGAACATAATAACAAAGATGTTTTATTGGCAATAATTTCCATTCTTAAATAAATAAATGTATATAAATGAAACTGGCAAAGATGCACCAAACTGATGAGAGAGAGAGAGAGAGGGAAGGGGGAATTATATCTTAATAGTCATCCTATGATTAAATATAAATTGTCATTCTACATGATCATCAATATGACACCTTTATTTTACTCACCAGAAACCTATCAGGCATCAGAACAGGAGCCATCAGAGTCCAAGTGTAGATGCCATAACAAATCCATCCAGAAACGATTTTAACCCACACAGCCGTATAGCTCTGTCCAATTCGAATAAGATCACTCTTATCTTGATCTGGATTAGGTACCTCTTCCGATATGATGGTGTTCCAATTTGTTAAAAGCATAGCTACATACATTGCAGCGATTGCAAATACAAAATGGAAAAATGAATAGTTATATACCGCGCCATAACGCTCATCATCCTTATCATCCAAAACATCCTCATCATCCTCGTCATTGCTATATAAAGCGGATCTAGGCAAAGCGCTAGATGGAATGTATGGATTAGCACTTGTTTATGTATATATAAATATTGATTGAATAATTTACCCGCTCTCTACAGCAGCAGCGATATGCTCCCTATCAGAAGAACCAGATACTACACCTGTATTAGATTGATTAGACAAATGAGAAGCAGGAGCCAATTCAATTGGCTGATGATTTTGTTGCAACTGTGTCTTATTGACAAGTGCCCCACCTTGAGTTGCGGCTCTACTCGTAGAGTAGGCAACCGCCAAGAACGTAAAGACAGCACCCAAGACAATGGTGGTTGTCTGAGGACCATGTGACTTTCGGAGTGGGTTGCACTCTTTGTCATTGGGTTCATTGGCAACAGCAGACAACACAAGATATGTACAATATATCACAACAATCGAGGCTTGAGAAAGCCCCGATCTAGAGTTTGCTTCTTGTATCGAAGGAAGAATACAAAGAAGCGTGATGAGAATCCCCAGAATGAGATTAAAGGTAACAAAGAACTGGTTCAATGAGCATCCATTGGGAGCAAAATAACCATACATGACACCAGTCAATGTAATAGTCGAAGCATACATGATTAATGTACCAGCTATAGATTCAATATTATTAGTATTATGCATGGCATTCACACATCGTTTCATTTACCAATAAGAACATATTTCCATTTGTTGGAGTCTGAATTCTCCCAGTTTTCCAAGCATCTTTCGGTCCAACTATGGGCAAAGTCAACCAATAAGACGAGCCCAAACAAGATAAAGATGGCAGCACCCACCAAGGCAAAATAATTTCCCCAAACAAGGAAGAAACCATTAGGAATAAAGAATGAGGCGATCAATATGAGGATCCAACATAATATCTTTGGTCCCCACCAACTAGAATGGTTTTAGTCGTTATTTATACATCGGTTTTTTTTTTGTTTCTTTTTTACCCATTTTGTAATGCAGCTCTTGACTGTCGACTATCCTGTACGCCCAATAAGAGAAGCCCGAGAATGGCATGAAATAGCACAAGCGCAAAACAAACACGATGTACCTTTTTTTATTCCCTTCTTGTTAAACACATGCGTTTTTTTTTTTATATTGTTCTATTTTAACTTACAGCAATAACACCGTAACAACTTCCCTCGGAGCAATCGAACTGTAAATAATCAAGTGATAACTTTTGTATTTGTTTAATGGCCCAATCGGACAACATGAGCCAAGCAATCTACATTATAAAAAAAAAGGCCATGAATATACAAAGTTGCTTGGCAAAAGTTTATCTATTTACAATTGAATTCAAAAGAAAGATTATCTATTTGTAAAGGACATTAGTAAAGCAAGGACTTGTAGATCAGGAATATTATATCTTACTGCATAACCTATACGTGTTGCTACCGAGTTGTTGCAATTACAACTGAATGAAAAAAAAAAAGCAAATGACTTTAATGGTCGACTTTTTACAAGTAAAGAGAGTGGTTACCTTTTACAGGCTAAAGAACAGGCGGCTGCAGAGAAACAACTGGCAATCCAAGTACCAAGTGTACCTAGTGCCGGTAAGGCTACGCAACTTAAAGCTGCTCCCATATTGAAATAATAAATAAATAATAAAAAGATGAGACTGAAGTTGAAAAAAGGGGAGAAGCATGAAATTTGCCGATTTTATAGTCTTGTCAGCTGTGTATGGCATTGATGATTGGTCAGCCGTTTTTCCTTTCAAATCATCCTACCTGCTAGTATTTACTATTCGAGCAACTATTTAAACACCTTGATGTAATATAGCAGCACTGATGCTAGAACTCTTCTTTTTAGCAATACATTAAAAAGAGAGTTTTCTAGAATAAAATGCTTGGCTCTTCTTTTTCAATGTGTAATGTGACCCGATTTGATCTATTGAATAAGCCACATGCACATGCGCTTTTCTACTTTACGATGCAATCATTTGAAATGAAAGATAAGACATGCTCACAGCAGATTTTTATTTCATCATCATGATCAAATCGATACTGATAAACTCTGAATCACAATTCCAAATATGATTGGATGAAACATCACTGAGAGGTCACTATTTTTTTTGTTGCCAATCCCAAAAAAAAAAGTGTAAACTCTATATCGCTTTATCGACGTTGCGGGTCGGAAAAAGTTCTTTATTTTATCCAAGGCCCTCACTAACCTGTCAGCTACATTACTTGTCACTTACAATGGGCATCCGCGGATTGTCATTTTACATCAAGTCAAATCCAAACTTGTCAAAGAATCATGAATGGAAAAAGTCGGATCAAATTGTAGATCAATTCATCATTGATGGCAATGCCTTTGTCTACCACTTGGCCTATAAGCACAGAGCCTATTGGACACACGGAGGTATAAAATAAAAATAAAAACAAGTTTATTTTTAAACAAAAAGTTACTTATCTTTTTGAAAATTTGTGTTGTCAAATACAGGACAATACGCTCATATTTCCAACATTGTGTCACAAACGATCAACGCACTGCAGCAAGCAGGCATTCAGCCCACTTTCTTGTTCGATGGTGCACTTCCAAAAGGCAAAGAAGAGACAAGATTAAATCGCTATAAAAACTACCTGGAAAAGAATGAAATAGCTTGCTGGAGTCTCCAGCAAATCAACGCTACCAACCAAGATAATTGCATCGACTTGGAAAACAACAATTACTATGGCGAATTGTTTGTCATACCTCCACTCACGTTGGAATCATGTATCCAAACAATAAAACAGCATCCTAGTGTCGAGCTAATTCATTGCCAGTATGAAGCAGATGGGGAGGTTGTTTTACTTGCAGAAAAACGAAATGCTTACCTCGTGTCTCAAGATTCTGATATGCATGTTTATCCTCACATTGGCAAAGGCTATATACCTCTTGATTTGCTAACAATACCCTCACCAGAGGAACCCAATGCAATGGTCTCGGCTGGTGTGTTTCACCCAGAGGCACTTGCATCTCTATTAAAAATGGATGTAGATATGCTGCCTTTGTTTGGTACACTGCTCGGAAACGACTATTTGGAATCCAAGTTGATACGAGGTCCTATAAAGTCGTGGGGAGCTGCAGCAGGAATACAGGCTTCAAAACATCAATCAACACAGTGGACAAAAATAGTATCAGCGTTGATTTTACATTGCCAGGTTAATAATAAAGGAGATAAATCCACCGTGATTAAAAACGTGGTCGAGCAGTTGAACCCCATCATTGCTCAAACCAGTACACGAGTTCAAGAGGAAAAATTAACAGACCTTGAGGAGAAAATCGTCCATTCCATCTATAGATACGATCCTCACAACCCACTCATCCCCCCACAACCGGATGAACAATCAATAGATGAGATTGGCAAAATAACCTGTCAGCTAAGTCAGGGCGTCAGTCGACAAAGCATGGACGTGATTGCAGCAAACAACTTTTGGTGCACCCTATTTCTGGAAGATATGGAGCGAGAATGTTGTTGGGATGTCAGCCGTTCCTTGAGACAGGATCTCTATGGACTGATTGCGCTCCGCCTAGGATTAAAAGAGATCAAGGTCAATGAATATGTACGAGAGAAGCATCATTTATCATCACAGAAAATGGGGGGTACGGCGGATGTCTCGTCGATATCTGGCGATGTGTCAAAACGAGATTACTTTTTACGCGCGCACGTGACGAACCGGGAAAACCTCACCACTTTTCAAAATCAACCTGCTGTACAACCTCTCATTCTTTGTCTCCGCTATTTGATATACTACGGATCATTGCAGAGTGGTGGCCAGCTGTTCAACCACGAAGTCATCGCGTTTATACTAGCAAATCTTAGATCTCTAGCACCTGCTCTCGGATTCAAAAAGGATGACATCCCTTGTCTTGGAGACCTAGGGGTACCTGCCCTGACCAAGAGAGCGCTCCATCTGACTGCTCAGTACCAGACCATAGTGTATTCATCACATCTTTTGGCACAAATCCTCGATTTCCCCATCTACATAGAAAATAGGCTGACCTACATGTATGATGGGCTCTTGCTGCATTACTATATCGAGTTGACACTTGGGGGTGCAAGCATGGCTAAATTAATGTCAGGGCTGCCAGCAGCATTTTCATTATTGTTCCGCCAGGTGTACATATCTGTGATGGATGGGCTTGATAACAAAGTACGACTTGTGTATGACTACAGCATACCTACCACCCTTTCCGGAAACTGGGAAATATCAGATAGCAAGCCTAAACGTCTTAGTGTGGAAAAGAAAACGACCAAGGCAAAGAAAAAAAAGTCGGAGATGCGCCGACCAATGAAGGGTAACGCATTTGATGTCCTGAGTTTTGGATGCAACTTTGATGATGAATAAATAAACTATTTGTTTTTCAGATCGTATGATGTTCATTTTCATTATTTAATAATATGCATTGGGGGTATGAAAAAGATATGGGGGATGTGAAGGAAAGATATAATGATGGGGGGTGAGGGACGACACACAAAAGAGATAATCGAGTGTTACGCTGCGATTTCTGATATCAATTTTTCTCCATGTAAGGGATTATTGGTTTCAGTCTCCCCCCAATAAACTAAATTATGTTGCACCCCCCATAACTTATGCAAAACAATGGATCCCCCCATTGGTTAAACGTGCTCCATATCAGGATGTCGCACATCCTTGTGTAGTCAGATCGAATTGTACAGCTTAACTTTAGATCTTTGAGTTAACCCTAAATTTAAGCATTTTTAAAAAAAAATTGCATATAAAAAGGACCATCTTTTCCACACTTGTTTTTTTTTTTTCACTTTACTTTTTCATTACTTTAAATCAATAAAATATATACAAATGACTGATTCACTCAACATTAACAACCTTTTAACTTGTCAAGTATGTGATGATCTCTTCACTGATCCCATCACACTTTCATGTGGAAATACCATTTGCAGTCGATGCTTCCCCATTGCCTGTGCAAACAATGATACCAGCCTTTTCATCTGTCCCATTCCCAATTGTAAATCTTCTTCGCATCTTTTTGGTAGAGAACTTCTTGTTGATACCACCATCTCTCAACTCGTCCAATGTGTCTCCAACGCAACACCCGAAAACGAAAAACTCAACCAAGTTGTATCACTTTTAAGATGCAACAGCTGTCACAACATTGCTCAGGATGCCATCACAACTCACTGTGGACACACTTTCTGCCGTTTGTGTATCCTCAAGTGCAAAGTCGAAACTGACAGTTGCAGTCACTGTACTCGTCCTCTTCCTAAATTTAGCCAATTGTCAGCACAATCACCAAATCACATCATTTCATGCATCATCTCCAAACTCAACCACTACTCACAAGAAACTGATCTTTTAAATTCTCACAGCCTTTCACAATACCAGGTACCATTGTTCGTTTCGGGCAATGTCATCCTTCCAGGACAACACACTCGCATCCCCATCTTCACCGAATCCGCTTTACACATGTTTTCCGGTGCCATCATCCCTTCCAGCCGCTACAACGGTCTTTGCTTGGCTGCTGTTCACCGCAGTCAACCCAAGGTCGCCCAATTCGGTACCATTCTCAAAATCACCAACATTGAACGCTGTCCTGACGCCATCATGGTCAATGTCATTGCCATGGATCGCTTCAAGCTCGAAACACACGATCAAGTCAGCGACTCTCGTATCTTGGCAGACTTTGAAATCCTCTGCGAATCCCACATCTCTCAGCTCGGTATTGAGTTCCCTTGCAACAGCAATGCTGAGCTCTCCATGATGAATGAGCACGCTTATGGATACGCCGTTGAATTGGCAGAAGCCGTCTTGCACTTCATCCACCATCTTGGTGAATCCTCCCCTATGCCTTCTCATGTCCTCCACTCGCAAACCAAGGGTTTATTGGGCCCCATGTGGTACAAGAACATCCAAGCAAACTATGGACCTATGCCTTCCAGTGACGACCCCGTCGCTGTATGCTGGTGGGCTGCCAATGCCCTTCCCACCTCATCAAATGATCTTTACAGTCTTTTGAGAACCGTTCCTATCGTTGACAGACTCGAACTTGTTCTTTCCTGGATGCAGGCCATGCAGACCCAATGGCAGCGTTGTCGCAACACTGCCATGGAAGCCATCAACCGTGCTACTCTTTAAATTCATCCCCTTAGATTTGATATCTCTTGTATAGAAAAAAAATTAAGCAAATACCCCCCTTTATACATCTCTTAGAATAATAAAAATAATACTGTACATACTATAGAAAAAAATAGAATCATTTTTGAATTGAATTTGAATTTTTTATTTTTAAATTTGGGGGGAGCATCTTTCAAAGTAGTCTGATCGAGAAAAACAGCTGGTGACACTCGATTTATATCATTTTTCTTTTTTTATCTTTACCAAATGCATCCACATTTATGGAGAAACATTGTAACTTTAGTTGTTTTTTAAAGGAGTTTTTTCTTCTCTTTCAATATTCTTTATCTTGAATTTGTTGATCAGAATTCAAATAAAATGATTTTATATGCTCCTTTTCAATTTATTTTTATTTTATTTGTTTTATTGAAAATAACCAATGTGTTTCGAAAAGGGAAGTAAAATTTTCTTTGGGTCCATTTAAATGGTTATGTTTGACACTGCTGATGAAACCAAACTCGATTGTCACTCCGTTTGTGCCTGGAGCAATCCTACTTTCCTTATTGAAAAATGATTCTGGTTCTGTTGGACTCAGGCATTTATGCTTGATACCAATGCTTTGAAAGGTTTCCATGATTTTCATAAAGGGCATTTTGGACCATCTCCGTTTGATCATCACAACGTTCATGCCATTGTGATTATTTATATTAAATGCAAAAGCCATGCTAATAACATTACGAATGTCATTATTGAAGCCTTGGAATAGACAAACGGAATCTCATCCGAGCATATCGATCCCATGACACATTTCAAAAAGTTAACCTCAAAAAAACACATGTTACACAGACGTTGGTGAAACTTTTTTCGAAAAAGTCTATTTGAAAATATACTTTATTTATAATCTAATATCGTCTATTTTCGTGGCCACTTGCTCCACCTCCTCTTCAGATGCATCCTGGCCTTCACCAACAGGATCTATATCCATATTGTATTGATATTGTTCTATCTCTTTGCTGGTACGCCATTTGAATCTAATATTCTCCTTAATCCACACAGCCTTTCCTTTGCATGCTTGATAAGCACCAAAAAATGCTTGTTTTATGGCATTTCCCAATGGTTTCATGGTGGGTACTCTTATAACACGATTGGGTTTAGGTGCACGAACCATCAGCATAGATATTAACCAAAACTTTGTTTACAATGAGTGATTCATTCCGTTTCGCACTCTCTCTTCATCAAAAAACTTACTGTCAAGTATGTGATGAGGACAATCTTGATCCACGAATTATCAGACGCATGATTGATTAAAAACAAACTTCCTAATCTTGCGACATATAATAGTCGCTGAATCACCTTTTTTTTTACACAATAAGTATTAGCAAAAAAGCAAGAGGGGGCCCATTATAAGATATATATTCCACTCTACCTTGTATGCCTGCCAATGCTTGACACGGCCTGGTTCCTCTACAAATACATTGATTGTAACGGGATGCCAATCAATGATGGCGAATGATATAATGTTTGCAATAAAGAACCCAAAGGCATGATCCTCCAACTCCCAGTCATGCAACGTCATGAGCCTTTTTGATTCGATTGCTCGCAATGCTACTTTGTAGGTGATTAAATATGTATTGTAAAAGAACCCAGCAAGATGCTGGCCGGTGTGTGTTAATAGATGGTGCATCTTCTCCAGACTCGATGGTGATTTGAATGGCTCCAACAGAGCATCCAGTGCACTGTAGATTGTATCGAGTTGAATCCAATTGGTGGGAGCATATTGTAAATTTGGAACGAAATAATAGCCTAAATGAAATGTCAATGACATTTTCCCCCCATTATTTTGTTGTCTCATTTACCGTAAAGTAAAGTGGCTATTGCGAGAATATGCGTCCAAAAATATAGCAGTCCTTGTATATAATACGATAACCGAGAGGGTCGCTTTGGTGGTTTTGTAGCCAGGCTTGTGGTGATACGGGAGATGAAGTTTCTCGAACGATCAGCCTCTATTTGCTCCTCAATGATCGCATCCACTTTTCTCTGGCACGCCGCACAGATTGGGTATTTAACATGGAGGCTTTCGACATATTCATCCGAGGTTTTCATTCGATATTTAAACGTCGGATCCTATTATTATTATATTAAAAAAAAGGCGCTTCATTCTTCCATATTGATGCAACTTACATCTTCGTCAGGGATGTAGTCGGCGACCAGTCTTTGGATTGTCTCTTCGTTTTCTATACAAGCATCGCACAAGCTGCGTAAGGGTTGACGCGGCGATAACTGAAAGCAGTGTGATTTATCTATGTTTTGAGGAGTGGTCCTTTATTGTTTAGTGTTCTTGTACACAACTTAAAAAAAGACAAGACATAGAGCGAGAGAGCTTGTGTTGTAAAAGTACCTGGTCGGTTATACGAATATTGAAGCGATAAATCTATAATATCTCCAGACTATGCAAGGTGATGATAGAATGGTGTTAGTCACACGCTATCCCCTTCAGCTATTGTTCTATGATACAATACTTGATCTCTGGCATTGATGTTATTACATAGATCGCAATACCAGTTGGTAGGCGTTTGTTTGCTTCCTGGCAACAGGTAAGCATCTTGGTTACAGAACCAGCAATTGACTTTGGTTGGGTTTCCTTCAAATGTAAGGAAGTTCCAAAACGTCGTAAAACTGCTTGGTTTTGTATGTGTTATATGTGCCATAATAATAAAAGAAAAAGAAAAAGACGGGCGTTGTTTTTACTCTTTTCTCCCCTCGCTCGTTCTTTTATTTTCAGAAAAAAAGGGGGTCACGTGTTATTTTTATACACACAAAAAACATTTCTACACTTTAATCTCGTTGCCTTCCTTCATCAGATAAGACATCAGCTCAGCCACCAACTTGACATTAATGCTGTTACCGAGGGTACGATACATTTGCTTGATGGTACTTGTTGGTGGGAAGGTGAATTCCTCAGGGAAACCCATTAGATTGGCTACCTCTCTGGGACTAAAGTATCTTAATTTCAAACTGCGCAAAATCTCCAACTGTTTTTCTTCATCCACATCTTTGAAAGCCATGGCCTTTTCAAATACCTCTCTTGTCTAAAAAGGATAAATACAATTACAACCATGTTTACACTTCTACCTTATATATATCTTACATTGGCCTCTTCATTCATTTGAAGTACTGAGCCAGTACCTTGTGCATAGTGAAAGTAGCCCTTTGTAAAGCAGCAACTACGATGACTGCTGGGTTTCACCACATCAAATACCTGACTGTGTTTTGCAAGCACCTTATCAGGTACAAGATAAGTGTCATAGTGGTCCAAATGCTCCAAATACTTTGATACCGGATCGATGGGCTTTGCGCTTTCATTCACCAACTCCTCCTCGTCCTTGATGAGTCGTGTATCAACAAACTCCTTTGAAATCGATGAATGAGGGATATAACCAATGATGGTGTTTGTGGGAGGCTCTGCAAAGGACAGGGGCTTTAACTTTGCCAATAAATAATATCTCATTCTAGAGTTGGGAATACCGATCTGTAATGGAGTGAGCAAAAATTCTTGATATGTGTAATCGCAATGCTTTAATGTGTCTACAAGCATATCCCGTGAATCCGATTCTTCGAAGCCCTTTACATTCTCTACCAAGATGTACTTTGGTTTGTTTTCCATCTCGCCCAACACCTTTAAAAGATGGAGGAAACTTTTTGCACGTGCGTCTTGACTGCCCTGCTGTAATCCGATGCGTGTGTAGGGCTGACAGGGTGGCGACATGGTCCAGATATCAGCTGCCAATTTGTCGTAATATGCTGTGTTTAATGTCTCAATGAGGTTCTATCATCATCCATTTCGTATTATTGTTATACAAAAATGACACTTATATATATCACAATTTATCTACCTGTCCTACTGTCTTGGGTCCAAAGTTGTGTCTGTAAATCTAATCCGATATGGGATTTATTTTGCTATACATTTTCACGCTTATTTATTAAGTATTACCTCGTTTGCAACAGTGTTGATATCAAAGGCTTTCAAAATAGTCACTTCCCAGCCAGCGAGTGAAGCAGCATAATGCTAGAAATAATATACAATGTTTAAAATCAACATGTTTTGTCGCGTAATGACAAAGTATACCATGCCGCCAATGCCTGAATAGAATTCTAATTGACCAAGTGGAGCCATGGTTTACAATCAATAATACAAAATAACAACAATGTGTATATATGTACAGTGCGTATTATTTATTATGAGTCAATTGGAG
>VCJM01000105.1:0-10663 GCA_024139495.1 Backusella sp. ASU-2019c | reverse complement strand
TTTTTTTTTTTTTTTTTTTACTTATTTTCATTTCTTTTCTTCTCTTTTTTACTATTCTTTCAATGTCGCCTCACTTTGTATCAAGAAGACAACAAAAAATATGGGAAAAGCAGCAACGAGAAAATGCAGAAAAGAGAGCTAGTCATGCTAATCAATCAGCTTTTCGATATGCTGAGCGAGTTTTTAAGTCCAACATATTCACTCCCGAGTTCAAAGAAATTGTTGATTTCTCCAATCTTGATAATAACACACAGGAAACAAAGGACAATTTGGTCAAAGTCAAGCTATCAAATGATCTTCGACAGCTCTCTACTGCATTTGGAACACCTTCCGACTCTCCACAAGTTGATGCCATTGTTATGAAAAATATTCCTGGGCTAATTGTTATTCCAAACCCTTTTACACCTGAGGCACAGCGCACATTAGTAAAACATTGCTTAACAGACTGTGCTAAACCCCCACACACGTCCAATTTGGATGGTCATTATCATACCCCTTTACAAGGTATCTGGCCACTATATAAACGTGAACAAGAAGGGAATTTGAAACCAGGTGATCATGGTTACTATATTCCTATCAAAACAATTGAGTGCCAGGACCAAGGAATTTATACAGAGAACACTGATGACGACGAAGCTGCATCTACAGTCAGTAGTATGTACTCTAGTATTGGCAAATCGGCTCATATTCAATCACCCACTCAACTACTTAAAAAGCAGCGTTGGATAACTTTGGGATACCAATACCATTGGGGTTCTAAAAAATACAATTTAGAAAATCCCATTCCCATTCCAGGATTGATCAGTGACTTGATGAAAGCAGTGGCGATTGCGACAGATGACATTGGGTGCGATGAGGCCATTGTCAAATGGAAAAACGAATATAAAGGAAGAGACTTTAAACCAGAAGCCGGGATAATTAATTATTACCAGCTTCAGTCTACTCTTATGGGTCATGTCGATCAAAGCGAATTGAATATGGATGCACCATTAATTTCACTTAGGTAAATATATATGTATATCCACGTACATGAACATTTTAGCTTGAATACTAATATCATCTCAGTCTTGGGCATTCTTGTATTTATCTTATAGGAGGACTCACAAAGGATACCAAACCGATTCCATTAAGACTGAATAGTGGTGATATTATCGTCATGACAAAGATTTGTAGAAAGGCATACCATGGTAATGTTACTTTATTAGCATCTTGGTCCTGTGTTGCTAACTATTTTGCTATATTAGGCGTACCCAAGATCATCAAGGGATCTTTACCAGATTATATGGTTCACTGTGATGACCCTAAATGGCCACTTTATGCAAAATATATGAGCACCACACGCATCAATCTTAACATTAGACAAGTGTTTCCAAACGAACCTTAGAATAAACCATTATCTGTAAATAATTAGATCACTCAAAACTCAACTATTCCTTTAAAGGCTTAAAAACAAATAAACAAACAATGAAGCAAGGGAGGCATAATAGGGAGGTTTCACCTAACTTAACCAAATCATAATAATAATAATTATATAGTAAAGTACAATTTTTACACTATTATTGTCATTTCTTCCTTTCTTTTTTTCCTTTTGTCAAATTATACCCTACATTTAATGCTCTGGAAATTTCTTGTAATATTTGCTTATTGGGTGCATCATGCCCAGTGCAAATACATGGGAAAACGAGACTCAACTCGAAATTACTATACACTATACGTACCAGAAGAGCCCGCATCGGCTTCAAAGTATGTGGATCTTGTAGCTCGTGATCTTGGAGTACGAGTAGAGGGACAGGTGGGTGAACTGGAACATTATTACATGGTAAGTTCACCAAACGACGGCCTATCAAAAAGGACAGATGAGGATAAGATGTTTCTGGATTTCCAAAATCATAAACTATCAAAAAGAAATCATGAAGGATGGGCCAAAATAAAAAGAATCGATAAACAAATACCAAAACGGTTGATCAAACGTGGCCCCATACAGATACACAAAAGTGAAATTCAAACTGTGCTTGGTATAAGGGACCCATTAATCGACTCACAGTGGCATTTAGTAAGTTGTATTTTGTGGCGTGGGTTTTACACTTCTAATATACCATGTTCAACAGATCAACTCTAAGAACCAGGGAAACGATATCAATGTTACAGGTGTTTGGAAACAAGGTAGGCTCTATATTTAAGTCTGATCAAAGTTTAACTCGCAAGCGTAGATATAACCGGAAAAGGCGTTACCGTGGCTCTTTTAGATGACGGTGTGGATTACGAAAGTCAAGATCTAAAAGATAATTTTGTAAGTGGATCTATTTTTTTTTTTTCAAAAAAAAGGAGAAAAGGGGGAAGAGCATTGAAATATATTAATAATTCGAGTACAGTTTGCAGAAGGTTCTTATGACTTTAATGATCATGAATCTTTACCTACACCTAAACTGTGGGATGACACACATGGTACTCGTTGTGCAGGCCAGATTGCTGCAGTGAAAAATGATGTTTGTGGAGTAGGTATTGCCTATGATGCCAAAGTGTCTGGTGTACGTATATTGTCAGGAGATTTGACTGATGCCGATCAAGCGTTAGCGCTAAACTATGAATACCAAAAAAATGATATATTCTCATGTTCATGGGGACCAGCTGATAATGGCGAAACAATGGAAGCACCAAATGGTATATTAGCAGATGCATTTAAGAATGGTATTGAAAAGGGAAGAGATGGCAAGGGTTCTATTTATGTTTTCGCCACGGGTAATGGTGCGGCCTCTTTTGATAATTGTAACTTTGATGGTTATACAAATAGTATTTATACTATTACTGTCGGTGCTATTGATCATTTGGACGAGCATCCACCTTATTCAGAAAGTTGTTCTGCACAACTAGTTGTTAGCTACTCAAGTGGAAATGGCGAATATATCGTAAGTAATTTTTAGAATGGAGTGCTAGTTATATGATTAGTGACCTGTTTCGGTTCCAATGTAGCACACAACTACGGTAGGAAAAAATAAGTGCACAGATCGACATGGTGGAACATCGGCTGCTGCACCTAATGCTGCTGGCATATTTGCCCTTGTGCTCTCAGCTCGTCCTGAATTAACATGGCGTGACTTACAGCATCTATGCGTTCAAACTGCTGTTCCTATAAAAACATCGGATCACGACTGGACGAAGCTTCCTTCGGGACGTACTTATAATCATAAATTTGGTTATGGTAAATTAGATACCTGGGCCTTAGTAGAGGCTGCAAAGACGTTTGAATTAGTCAATAATCAAACCTGGTTTGAATTGAGTATGAATATAAAACCTACCCCGATTCCTGACTCAAGCGAGGCAGAAATGAAAAAATCGCTCAAAAGTACACTACTTGTTACCACTGATATGGTAAAAGCAGCTGGTCTGCTTCGTTTGGAACATGTAACTGCCACCGTAAATATTGAACATGAGCGACGGGGTGATATCGTAATTCACCTCGAGAGTCCTAACAAAGTAGTATCCGAATTGGCAACACATAGAAAATTTGATAAAAGCAATGCAGGAATTGTGGATTGGAAATTTATGAGCGTAAAGCATTGGTAAGATTATAAAAGGTTAATAACCAATTAATAAGAGAGAGGTAACTGACGACTACATATTTTTAGGGAGGAAGATCCTATCGGTAATTGGACTTTGATATTATTCGACGTTGCTAACCCAAAGGCGACCGGTAAACTACTAAATTGGACACTGACTTTATTTGGTGAATTGGACCCATCATTCGAAGGAAATCCTACCAGTTCATTTACGGGTGATCATTCTATCAAAGAAACAAGTGTGTCACATATACCTGTACCAACTCATTCAGTTATAACCGATGACACGCCTTCTCGACCTACCAAAAATAAAAGACCACCTAAGCCACAGTCGACAGCAGCAACATTTCAAATCAAACAATATCAATCTACTATTATCTATATCATTTCAGGTTCCCTTATTGTTTTTGGAATCGCAACTATTGTTTATTTTTATAGAAAGCACAATCCCTCGAATCCAGAGAAAGGAAGACAAGGGCCACCTCAAGGTTACGAATTCCAAGTTCTTCAATCTGTACCAGAAGAAGAACAAACCATAAATCAAGGGCAGACATAATCTATTTAACTAATTGCCAAATAAAAACATATCTGTTTAGAAATGCAGTTTGTAGAAATTTCGGGACCTTTTTGTTAAAATTGAGAAAATTTAAGTGAAAGAACAAAACCTCTTAAATTAATTTTTTTCAAATGCCGAAAACTAGAGGGAAAAAAAAAACTCGCCCCCTGGTTGCAGTAAAACTCATTCTATTCATTACAATAACCATGGCACCTAACACTAGTAGAATAGTTTTTAATCTTTCTCGCACCTTAAAGAGCTCTATTTTACATACACCTTCTAAACAGTATGTTTCTTACGCCTCTAAAGGTAAAGTAATTCCGTTTTAAAAGAGAACAAATAGCTTACAAACATATAGGTGCCAAGCTGTCATTGAGTGCATTGCCTTCCATGTATGATCAAAAGGTAAAGTGTTTCTTCGTTTTTAGCAAAGAGTTCAAAAAAAGAAATATTATGATTTTTTGTTTAAAAAAAAATGCAAAACTGACTAATAGAATAATACAGCGAGGTTTCCATGCTACAGGTATATAAACAGAAATATTGAAAAAAAAAAGTCAATTGTTTTGACACATTTATATTTATAGCTCCTAAAAAGGCACTCAAAAAGGATCCTTATGAAGTACTTGGCGTAAAAAAGGAAGCCTCTTCTGGTGAGATTAAAAAGGCTTACTACGGTGTAAGTACAACCTTATTATTTTGTATATGCGTTTGATTATTAAAGTTCACCTTGTTAGTTGGCCAAACAATACCATCCCGATACCAATAAGGATAAGAATGCTCGCGAAAAATTCGTACAAATTCAGGAAGCATATGAGATTTTATCCGATGATCAGAAACGTCAGCAATATGATCAATTTGGACATGGATTCGATGGTGGAATGGGTGGTGGTCCCGGTGGTCCAGGAGGATTCCATGGTAGCGGTTTCCCTGGTGGCTTTGATCCTAATGATATTTTCAGTCAGTTCTTTGGGGGAGGTTTTGGAGGTGCTCGTGGTCCTAGAGCTACTGATCCATTTAGAAACGTACAGGGAGATGATCTTCAGGTTCCATTGACACTTACATTTATGGAGGCAATTAAGGGCGCGACAAAGCATGTCCAAGTTAACAAAGTAACAAACTGTGACACATGTCGTGGTAGCGGTTTAGGTGCAGGAAAGTCGAGGGAACAATGTAAAATTTGCCATGGTTCTGGAGTGCAAACAATTATGATGGGAGGATTCCATATGCAAGCAGCATGTCAGGCATGTAGTGGCGCAGGTTCTTCTATTCCACCTGGCTGTGGCTGTCCATCTTGTAATAGCATGGGAAAGGTCAGAGAACGTAAGACGGTACAGGTTAAGGTGCCAGCAGGTGTAGATCAAAACTCCCGCATTAGAGTAGCTGGCGAAGGCGATGCACCTGTACAAGGCCAAGGTCCTAGTGGTGATCTTTTCGTCACACTTAATGTAAGTAGTACGGCTTTTTACAAGGAAAATGATTAACTCATATCAATTATACAGATTCAAGCTTCCAAGGTATTCCGTAGACAAGATTACGATATTTTTGTAGAGTCAAAGATTCCGTTCTATAAAGCTATGCTTGGTGGACGTATCCGAATTCCAACTGTGGATGGCGATGTGGACCTCAAGGTACCCATTGGCGCACAACCTGGTGATAATATTGCCTTGAGAGGGCGCGGCGTTCAGAGATTAGGTGGAACTAGCCGTGGTGATCAGATTGTTACACTAAAGGTCGAATTGCCTAGATCACTGAAGGGACAACAGAGAGAAATCATTGAACAATATGCCAGTCTTGTGGATGAAGAATATCGCCCTAAAGATGAGCCCAAGGTAGTAAAGCAGGATCCTACATCAGAGACCAAGCCTGAAACCAAGTCAGATACTGAATCGAGTGAAAAGAAGGATGGATTCTTCAAGAGTGCCTTCGGTAAATTCAAGGGTAAAATCTGTCACGAAGATGAAAAGACCAACGAAACAAGTGACAAAAAGAGCGATGAAAAGAAGGACGAAAAGAAAATCAATGAAAAAGATGACAAAAAAGATGATAAACAAAATTAGATATTACATAGACAATCAATTGGAGCCATAAACAAGAAAACAAAAATATTATATTAGATGTTTAAACTGCAATGCTTTATGCTTCTTTATCTTTTCTTTTTTTTTAGTATATTTATTCTCAAAAAAAAACCCCCCTCCTATTTGATAAAACATATAGCTAAATATGTTGTTTTGTTCACCTCTCTCCATTCTCACTGTACCAGTTCCCAAAATTTCAATAAAAGTATGTATATTAACGGGAGTGATGTACCGGGAAATATAATAATTCCTTCTTCCCAGAGGCGCTTTTATCGTACCTGGATAATGAAAGTAATACAAATGTGTGTTCTTCTCAAGAACAACTTTAATATACTTTTGATTGCATTTTTTGAGATACGGTAATTGTTTATCATGAACATCATATATTACGATAGTTAAAAGCAATTCATGCTTTCATAGGCTAAACGAGTGCATTATTTAACAAGCCATCAAAATGACTGTTCGATAAGCAGTGTATAGAAATTTGACTGCTGTATGAAAATAAGAAAATAGAGTTTTTTCGCGAAATAACAAATATCCCGTTAATCATAATGTCTTAAAACTGAATAGACCCGAAGTAATACATTGAGTAATACAAGTACTAGTGTAAAAAATAAGATTATTTTCAACATGGTTTTTCAAAATCTTAGATATAATCTATCCAACAAAGCAAGTAATTATTATAACTGAACTCGATTTCCTCTCTACGGCATATTTATCCTATCAACATCGGTTTAATGAAAAGTCCATAAAAATTTATTTAGAGCATGAATTTCTTGTAGAGCGAGAATTAATTTTTATTACGCGATATCTTATCATGACAGGGACGCTGTTTAGTTGATCGAAAGCTGAATTGCGACTAAGAACATTTAACAATGAGATTGGATTGCTGTAATAATTCAATTCCATATAAAAAAAAAAAGATTCGAATTTTATATTAATTATGTTAAGAGTAAAAGTAAATCCTATGTCCTGACCGTCTATCAGTTGGAAAATATACCATTTAAGGTTTGGGGTATCTTTGAAGCTGAAAGAAAAACATTTGATTCCATCTGTCACTATTTTGTGTATTTTACATTCTTCCCTCGTAGACGGGAAGGGATCATTTGATCAATATATCTTGTGTTGCAAGGCAATTTTTAATTTATATGCATGCTACAAGATCAACTTTAATTATTCAGTCAAAAAATTGGACTATGGGATGTTTGTTCAAAATTGGTTAATGCAAAAATAAAAATAAAGCGCCACGCTCTCCCCACGGATTTATGTCCATTCAGTGGGTAATATATTTAGGATGATAACAATAATTACATTAATCAACCGCGGGGAGTACAAATCACTTTACAATCCATTTTCAGTGACGTAAAGTGAACACAATTGCATAGTCAGAGATTTAAACACAATACACAAATTGAATATCTATTTTTCATGCATATGCCTGATTTTTGCTCCTCTATTTTCAACTGATTATATTCTTAAAGATGTCTCCATGGTTTGTGCTTGGGTAAAGCGGGAGAAGAAGATATTATTCCTTTTTCTCCCATTAATTTCAGTCGACTTGTGGAATCATGTCAAAATCAATTGTATATAAAAAGCTATTTTTTTTTAAATCATTTTCAAATCATCATTGCAACAATCCCTCAATGAAGCCTTTCGGACCACTCAAGACCACTCTTTTTATTATAATCAGCCACTTCTCTTTGGCTTCTCTAGCTGATACAGTTCCTACCACTCAGGTGGAGGTTAAGACCTATACCTACTCTGGAGGAAAACTTTCCGGTACAATATATGTAAGTTCCAAATTTTTTATTTTGACTTTCCTCCTTTATGCAAAGCTTATTAATATACCTTCCTTTATATGTCTAGGTTGAGAACATTGACTATACCAAGGTTGTTACTGTCATTTATGCTGATGGCTCAGATAATTGGAATAATAATGGCAATGACATCGCTGCTGCCTATTCTGAATCTATCTCTGGTACTAACTATGAATACTGGACTTTCTCTAGTGCTGTTGACAGCATCAAGGAGTTCTACGTTAAGGTACATAGTGTATATAATATTTTTTTAAACATGGCATTGTCATATATATTTTACTTATATGTATCACTTAATTTATGAAATAGTATGATGTTTCTGGAAACACCTACTATGACAATAATGGAAATGCCAACTATCAAGGTACCTTTTTTCTTTTTCTTTTTTACAAATTTAACATATGTCAATGCTAACATTAACACATGATCACATAGTCTCTGCCGCAACCACCACCACCACTTCTGCCACCACAACCACTGCTACAAAGACTACAACCACTGCTACAAAAACCACTGCTACTGCCACGTCTACTGCCACTGGTTCCTCTTCATTTCCTTCTGGTAACACCACCATCTCTTCGTGGATCTCGGGTCAAGAAGGTATCAGTCGATCTGTTATGCTTGGTAATATCAACCCACCAGGAAGTGCTACTGGTTTTATTTCTGCTTCTTTGTCAACCAGTGGCCCAGATTATTATTACCACTGGACACGCGTAAAGTCAAAGCCAAAAAAAAATTAAAAAAAAAAGAAAGTCATCATGTTATATCTCGAAAACTAACGTTTCTTCTTTTAAATTATTCTATTAGGATGCTGCACTTGTTGCTCACGTCATTGTCAATGATTACAACACTACTCTTTCTGGAGACAGCTCCACTCTTCAAGTTATCAAGGATTACGTTACTTTCTCTGTAAAAACCCAGTCTGAATCTACTGCATGCAACTGCCTTGGTGAGCCTAAATTTAATCCTGATGGATCAAGTTACACTGGTGCATGGGGCAGGTAAGATAATATCGCTCAATGGCATTATGCACATATTATTCATTACTAATTTTGTATAACATTGTTCAGACCTCAAAACGATGGACCTGCAGAGCGTGCCACAACATTTATTTTCTTTGCTGATACTTATCTCGCACAGGGTGGTGACTCGAGCTATGTGACCAATACACTTGCTTCAGGTATGCCTTATTAAAAGAGAAATTACTTTAAAAGTGAATAGTATCACCGTACTAACCATATTTATATATTTTTTACCATTTTGATTTAAATAGCCATCTATGCTGACTTGGATTATGTTGTTAACAACTGGAGTACTGGATGTTACGATTTATGGTAATGTATAAAATAATTAGGTTAAAGTATTGTTAAGTAGGCTAACCAAATGTCAATACAGGGAGGAAGTCAATGGTGTTCATTTCTACACCTTGATGGTTATGCGTAGAGGTCTTCTTGATGGTGCCAGCTTTGCTTCTCGTAATGGCGACTCTACTCGTTCTAGCACTTATACTTCCACTGCTAAATCTATTGCCACCAAGATTGATAGTTTTTGGTCTTCTTCCAATAACTATGTTGCCGTCAGTCAAAGCGTAACTTCTGGTGTTAGCAAGGCTGGATACGATGCCTCTACCATTATTGCTGCTAATCAGGGTAGCGTTGGTGATGGTTTCTATACTCCAGGCTCAGATAAGGTATATTAATATTTAAACAATATGATAAATATTAAAGAGCAATAATGTATGCTAATGCAAATTGAATAGATGCTTGCCACTTCTATCGCTGTTGAAAAGGCTTTCTCTTCTCTTTACACCGTCAACACCGGAAAGGCTTCTTACTTGGGAAATGCCATTGGCAGGTAAATAATTTTAACACCTTCTTCTCTTTCATGATTTCTCACTAAAATGAATTACCACAATATTAAAAGATACCCCGAAGATACCTATAACGGTAATGGTAACTCTCAAGGCAACCCTTGGTACTTGTAAGTAAAAATCGCTCATGTTATATCATTACTCTTTTCTAACACACTATTTTTTTTTCTTAAAAAATAAGGTGTACTAATGCTCTTGGTGAAATGTACTACCGTGCTATTAAGGAATGGAATGATGCTGGATCCGTTACAGTCAATAGTGTCAATCTTGGCTTCTTCCAAAAAATTGACTCCTCCATTTCATCTGGAACTACTTTTACTGTAGGCACTTCTGACTACAGCACACTCGTTAACAATGTTGCCCTTGCAGCTGATAAGTTCTTCGCTGTTGTTCAATACCACGAACGTAGCAACGGATCCATGCCTGAGCAATTCGGTCGTGAAGACGGTCTTCCTACTGGCGCTAGAGATCTTACCTGGTCCCATGCTTCCATGATTTCCGCTGCTCGCGCTAAGGCTGGCACTCCCGTGTATTAGATTATTTACACATCACTATTTATTCAGTTTATTCTATATACTTATTAAGAAAAATAAAATATAACAGTTTCAATTTTTACGACTCTGTGAGCCAATTGAAATCTTTATTACCATATAAAAACGTTCTTTTCTTTTATTCTAGTCAACCCCTTTCCCCAATAGAATTAGATTGGTAACACCTCAAAATACTACTGTTTTTTTTAAGAAATTGAGAAAAAAGTACAAATTGATGAGAAAAGGGGGAAAAGATTT
>VCJM01001041.1:1427-17773 GCA_024139495.1 Backusella sp. ASU-2019c | reverse complement strand
ATGTACTGTATATATTTGTGGTCAATATATATTATTAAATAAAATTCAATTTTAATTTAATAAATATGCACACACAGTCAAAACTAAAATATCAATTGATCAAAAACGATCTATAGAAAATGCCATAATCCGAATGTTAGTGAACAGACCCCATACAGGATGATTATGATTAGAGTTTGAAAATAGATGGATTGTTTCTTTTTTTTATATAAATAGACTACTATTAGTTAGATACGTTTTCAATGATATATTTTATATCATTGTCAGTTTTATTCTATTTAGTTATAATCTGTTATACAGGTATGACTAAATAAGATGATATATTTTCTATTGATAATTTATTCTTCTAGAATTATTATCAATAAATACATCTTTTACTATTGGTATCTATCTAGAATGGCACTGAGAACAGTCTTATCAATAAGTTAGATCACATGTTATCTATACTTATTACCGACGTCTTATATACTCTAAGTTATTAAGAGAACGGCTGGTGAGCTACTACATCCTTCTTTGTCCATGCAATAACTCCATTATTAGATCTTAAATAATTATCTAATAATATTACAATATAATCAGGCATAATAGTCTTTATATCAAGCTTTTCTAGAAAGCCTAATCAAGGTAGCTAATCTTGATTAAGGATTGATTCTAAAAAAATATACTCTGCTTGTCATATTGTTTTATATATACTTCAAATCTATTATATATAGATGGTGTATGTTTTTTGTGTGTCATTTCTAATCGTCTAAACCTTATTATTTAATGTATATCAACATTAAATAATATTTATAGGTTATTTTGATTGTTGTTCCATCATATTATCTGTTATTCTTATATATTTATTATCCTTTATAACCTTGTATACGACAGGAATATTGTTTTCAGCTACCTTTTCCATCAAAAATGGTGTTTCCAATTGAGCAAAGTTTCCAAACTCGGTGTATCCAAAATCGAGACTCTACTGTATATCATTATATAAAAGGTCTTGTACTACATTACTACTCATCTAATATTTATATTATACACCCCAGTATTTATTATGGGCTCTCTCTCTCTCTCTGACACAATAAACCGAGAACCAGAGTCTCACTTCTTTTAGTCTTTATTTATTGTTGTTCTATCCATCTATCGTTAAATTTCACAGCGACCATAAACATAAAGTAACTGTTTAACTATTCCATGTCTGGCACATGAGCAAGCGAACAAACTATTTTGATCAAATGTTGCGGCCTGTGATATGCATTAATCAATCTCTACCCTTTTTTATTCCTACATAATTTTATTATACATATTCTTTAGACATTATATTACATTTTCTATTACTTATTGTTATATTTTGCATTTTTAGATCGATTAAGATTTATTTAACTTTTTACCTTTATTTATTTTTTCTATTTATTTATTTCAGTAGAATCTATCCTGTGCATAATGCAGAGGAATGCCGCTGCTTTAATTTAGCCGTTTTTTTCTAGATAGTAATTTTATTATATTATTTATTTTTCTACACGACCTTGTTCACCAAACTTTCTTCATCGTTATTCCTATTGGTATCATCAACACCAATAAGCCCTATCCCCATGTATTTATATTTATCACACCATTCTTATTTGTAATTCTTTACCCATCTAAATCTGTATAAATACCACCTTCATTTATTTGAATAAGAGGACATTATTTTATTTTCTTATTATTGTTTATTTTTCAATAAAAGTTCAATCTTCAAAGGGTTACTGTCTTTTTCTATTACTTTACCTATTTACCCAAATTCACACCGAGCAAGCGCTACAAGAAACAGGGTATGGCTCTCTCAAGCTGGATAAAGCACAAATATGCTGCTCGGCATACTCCACCAGCCAACTAAACGTATAATACGCATGTACTAGCACGTCTTTTGGGAGCATAATTGTATCCAAGTTATACTTATTTAAGTGATCTGTTGTCCCATGAATTGTGGCATTGTTGTCGTATTTTCCATATAGATCGTATGGTGACACGAGATCATTGAATACAGATGATGTTGACATATCCTTTATAAACTCAGACTTTCTATTTATTACATGGATGATTGATTTGTTATGAGCTCTCTCTCGATCTAATAAAAGAGTTACTAAGAGACTCATTCTGTTTTTTTCTCGACTATTATTATTATTATTATTATATTATCACTTATAACAAAATATCACAGTTGTTATACATTACCATGGTTTTAACTTTATTTAATAATGCAAAAGAGAACCTATCAGGGACGCTGGGCATCACTTGCATTTATATCACTGTAGAAACTAGGTTTCTACAAGAGCAAAATTGAATGACCTCTCGTTTATGCTCTATATGGTATATTATTGAGTATTATGAGTTGAATGATTGTGGCGAATAAATGAAATGGAAATATAAATACCGTGCGGGAAGAAGACAGTTAGACATTTCTCATGAACTTTACAAACCTCCAAATGATCCTCTAATGGTTGAAGTACAATCAATTTTGTGGTCAAAGGTTTTTGTTCACCTTTTGCTATTGCTGTCAAGTATTGGTCCATGTAGAAATCTCTTTTGTTATTCCAAGATTCGGTTGCTTTTTGGCTTGTTAGTGCCTTGTTGCCGTAAACAGTTGTACCATAGTTGAATTTATCAAAGGAGATTTGGGTCTTGCTCTCGGTTTTCTCTTGTTCGATAGTACTTTGAGAATCTGCTGATTCTATTTCTTCATCAATACATTCATTGTCTGGTGGTGAAGTATCGCCATAACCATCCATTGGAGCATTTTCATCCGTAGAACTAGAAGCTACTTTATCAAGATGGCGAACAGAATAGTAGTTGTCGCCAAGTTCTTTCTTCAATAGACTCCTGGCATAATTCTTGCGCTGAGTTACTGCTCTCTTCCTTTTTCCTTCGTTTTCCTTTATACATTTACATGTACTTGGCTCGGCGTTTTCGTCTTCCTCTGATGAAATATCTCCAGCGTAAAAATCATCACCAAACACATGTTGTTTATTTTGTTACTTTTCCTATTGTTTTCGCTTTCGAGAGCAAAAACATTCACCCTTTTTTCAAATGCACTGGATCATAAGTTGGAGGTCTACCCATTTGAGATATAAAATATAAAATAGCATAAGGAGGATATGTAAAAGATAGAAAGAAGAGAAGGAATAACATATTTATAAGCGCAAAAAAAGATAATCGAAAATAAAAGGAGTTAGCAGGATGTGTGTTTTTTTTTTATTTGATCCAATTTAGGATACAAATGCTATACAGCCCAGTTTACTACTAACGGTGAATATTAGTTTCATAGCTTAAAAACTATTTTATACTTATAAACACGTCGCATCAGTATTAAATACTTTTTTAAATTACTGTGACAATTTTTACATGTCCTTGAGGTATTTTCATTTTTTATTTGTTTTTCTTAAAAAAATCATACAAGAACTAAGGTCAATATTATAAGCAAAGGCATAGGAGAATGAAACATACTAGTCTCATGTAGCAATTTAATGTCGTAAAACTCACTAAATAACATTCAAAGTTATAACCTGCATAAGAATTCTTAGATTACATCCAGAGTCATTTTATAGTTGTAAATTACAATTTATGACTACGACGAAATTACAGGTCATGGGAAAAAAATAGCCATAATTCAACTTTTATAATTTCAAATGCACAATTATTGTAACTTTAATAAAACAATTAGAAAAAGGGTGTTAGAACTCATTGTAACATAAATATCACCTTTTGGTTGATTTCATATTTTAAAGTATAATGAATTAAACGCTTGAATTATAGTCATATTACTTTTCTTTACGACGCATGCTTGTGAATTCTATTAAAAAGTAACGCAAAAAATAAGAACGAAACAGTACGGAAGTGCGTGTTTTGTGACGAATTCAAAATTTTGGCATGTAGGGGATAAGAGTCGGCCAGTAGTAGAGGGTACTTTTTAGCCTGTATTGGATGGGAGTAGGCTGACAGTAGGGGGTACTATTGGGGCTGTAGTGGATGGGAAGTGTATATCCTTCTTTTTTTTCTAGCAAAATAGCAAAATAATAGCTATAAAGCCAAATAATTGACAATGAGGTTTGATATTCAATATGAAGAAATATTTATGTATATACTAAGCATATAACATCATTTTGTTATATTAATAATGTTATTAAGGGTAGTTTTTATGATTTTGTGTGTAGTGAGCACCTACAGCCTATTATTTTTACTCACTACACACCTACTGACCGAATAGGCTACTTTTTCAGATCAAATGCATATATGCGACTGTACCTTTTTTGGTATGTTATCTATTGGCTAGGCTGTAAAAATAAAAATATTAACCACTGAGAATCAAGGCGACCCTTAATTTAGAAACTTTGTTTTCACTTTTGAAACAGAAATACTCAACAAAATGTCCTTCAAAGTGCCTGTGATCAAACGCATTTCAAACCCCACTTTTTCTCTCACTCTATATATATCTTGGCTATTTTTATATTTTTGTTTATTTTCATTTTACTCTACTACTTTTTATTTTAATTATGCCCAACAAGTGCTGTTGTATCATACCTTTACGAGGAGGTGTCATAGTCAGTAGTGTCATCACAATGGTAATCTATACATAAACATAATAACCCTTTATATTTCTAACTGGCGTTTTTTGAAGATTGTGGCCATTGCACTCATTGGTGCCACATTTGCACACAAGAATCGTAAGAAGCCTTTCTGTTTAATACTTTTATGTAGCTCGTATGCTTATCTAACTTATTATAGCAATGGTAATTCACTTATCAGTTGTCAACAATGTTCTACCCTGGGTATATATTGGTTTTTTAAGTAAGCTATCTTGATTGATTGATTGATTGCTATGCACTGTATTTATCTTTTTTTTTTTTCAAGTTGCGGCAGCAGTTATATCTATTTGGACCTTAATATCTGCTTTAGTGGTAAAGTATAATTGCAAAAGATGTATGGGATTGGAATACTAAGCATAAAAAAAAAAACAATTTACGATAAAAAGGCTAAACTGAGTATGATGCGATTATCCAAAATCTTTTTTTGGTTACTTGTCTTTTTTACAACCATCTGGCAAGCCATTAATTTTATCTTGTCATTAACAAGTCGCAGCAAATCCACAACATTATGTAATCAAATGAATCCCGACCAAACAACAGATAATTCAAATAGCACGTTGACTCTTGGCGGTTATTCCACCACTTTCTTGGGGATGCAATATGGAAATACCTATGGATTGGCTAATTGTGATCAGGCGGTACAGGCTGATGTTATTGGAAATGCCATCATGTTGTTTGCAGGCCAAATACTTTTGGTAAGTCTTTTTTTTACCCAACGGTTTAAAGATGAAGGGGGTATTAAAGTTTCTTTATGAGATAGTTTTATGCAGCAACTGTAGTAGGATCGTATACGGCTAAACTACGTGAACGTAAATTAGGTCATCGTTTGCGTGACTTGGAATGGGATGATAATTTAGACGAATTGGCCTCCAGTTACAGAGCGGATGCATTAAATGCACCAAAATACCCTCTTCGCGATATGAAGACTGGAAAAAAGGGAATTCTAGGAAAAATGTCGTTTGGAAGAAAGTAGTTGCTTCACATATATATATACAATATATCAACATATGTACAGAAATAAAATAAAATTAAAATAAGGTTTTTTTTTAAAAAAGAACGGGGGGATGCATTTGTTTATTTATTTATCAGTCATCTTTTATTATTATGGGCATATTTTGGACATTGGGGTTTAGTGGATTGAGGCGGCACAGGAGGCGGGGGTTCTCTGTTTTTATTAGACAGATCGTTTGTGTGTATATTAATATTAGGGTATGTTGGTGTGGCTGGTGCAGATGTTTGAGGACTCGAATCTGTGCTGTCAAAAGGATTTGTTGATTGCTCCGATTCGTTTAAAAATTTTGGTGTAAAACTCTGGGTCAGCAAGAGAGATTGGCCTGTATCAACCATTTGTGATAATTGGTTCGCATCCATTGATTTGTGTGTTCCGTGTCGTGATTGTCCAGATCTGACAGGCGGGACCCCCAGTGTACCGAAAGGTGATGTAGGTGGTGGAGCAGAGAATGGGTTAAACGGAAGAGATCTTGAGCGGGAATGGCTGTATCCCGGATGAAGCCTATTCATCCTAGATGCTTGGGAGGGGGTATTGTTGTTACTTTGACCAAGTGACGATGATTGAGAGTCAGATTGTTCACTGTTTAGGCTGACTGACCGAGAAGTTTCACAAGAAGATCTTGGCTTTAATGATATTTCAATTGCTTCGGTTCTAAATCTTGGCAGGGACTCTACTACTGTCTGATATTAGTAAAATGGAAAAAAGGAAAAAAAATGCATGGGGATTTTCTCTATTACCTTTAGATTGTACCAAAGACAGAGAAACAGAGTGTCCTTGCTGTGCATGGGAGATTAAGCGTAAGACAGCAAAGAACTCGCCCTGATTTAGACCTTCGTTTTGATGTTGGCAAAGCGATAAAATCTATTTGTTCTGTGTTATCTACCAACTGCATTTTAAAAATTTACAAATAAGATGTTTACCTTATTTATTGTTACATCACCAAGGCCACTACCTGATATAAACTCCAGGACCTTTTCAATGTCAAGTACTTTTAATCCAAAAGGATTTAAATCTTTCCACCACGATTTGTATGGGTCCAGTTCTTTATCACTTAAATCACTGATTTTTACGCCTGAGTCATCATATGACTCTTGGTGATGCAATGGTTCATGGCGCTTGGTAAATACTGTGGTTCTACTTTCACTTTTATTTGAATTAAATACATTTTTTATTTTAATCATGTTATAAATTGATAATGAAAGAGAAAAGAAAAAGAAAAATTAACTTGAGACACCATGCGTCATTTTTAAAAGACACGATTTCATTTAAACACCGCAAACGATGTGTGTGGTTCAAGTTTCAAGTCAATGACTAGGTACAATACACGTATAGCATTACGTTTCTAAATAGGAAAGGGAATATGCTTAATGTTTACAAACAATACAAGTATAAAGTATCCATTTGCTTGACATAGAAAACATGGATACGATGTCGAGATAACCTTTAGTTTAGTTTTTTCCACTTGAGAGTATAAACCTGTAGGATTTACATCATACATTTGATGAATAAGTAAATAAACATTTTGCACTTTACTAAATCAATCAAATAAAAAAAAAAAAGTACATCTGTACAGTGAAGAATGCTTTTTTTTTTCTTTTTTACATTTTAACATCCTCGATAACTTTTTTTTTCTAAAAAAAAATGAATATTCTACTACAACAAAACTATCCCAAAAAATGGGATTTATAGAATATTAACTCCTGTTTGTTCCATTTCCATGACGTTGAACAAATCAGCTCAGATTACTTGGTATATAGAGCGTACCGTAAACGCAGTTTATAGCTATGCACTTGAAAAAAAAAATGCACATTTTACACTGTAACACCTGATTTTTAATGCTGTGTGACAATTTCAAAGCTTTGCTTTTGCTTATTAGAAAATTGGTTTTTCTATCTCTCAGCCGCGGATAGAGCTTTGGTGAGATGAGCCAAACCAATAGACACCTTTTTTCTTTAAAAAAAAAAATGATTTTTGAGTTAATTTACATAATTACATGATATTTCAACTTGTACTATTGCAGTTTATTTGGTACTTATGGACTATTTGGCTACAGTGACATTATTATTCAAACATTGTACTTTCTTTGTTAAATACTTGAAAAACAGAAATCGTATCACACAGGAGAGTTATTCAAGGGGCTTTCTGTTACTTTTATCAGAAAGCTAAGAGTTTACAACAGGAAAATGACTAGGATCATCGGTTGGATGTTGGATTTAATACGGATAACTTTCTGGGAAGAGTAGAAGTGTCTTTTATTGTGATAGAGTGCCATCAACAGTACCCCTCTGCCGTTCTGGTTGGATCAAAATCCCAGGTATGATAAATTCAACTCACCCCAAGTAAAATGCCGATACTTTCCAGTTGCATTCAACAATAGTAGCAGTACCTTTTTTCTACTGTTTTGGCTTTAGCAGCCTTTTCATGGGTTGTCCGATTTGATTGCTATCTTGCTCCCCCTCCAGAAATAGGCTGATTGTGATTGCACCTTCCTTAAAGCGACCTGTAGTAGATGACTGAAATACCTCCAAATTAGACTTTTCTGATTCATGGGTTCCTTAGCGTAGTGGCTTCTTTGATTACAGATCGCTAATTGTACAATCGAAACTTTCATCAGTTATTTTTGAGAAAAGGGGATACCTATCCCATCTATTCCTTGCATATTCTATATGAGTCATGTATTGACTCTCATAAACAGGTACACTCCAATTAAAACTAGCTTGTATTTATTAAATAAAATGGGGGGGGAGTTTACTTTTTTAAAATGGAATGTATAAAATTTATTTCGGAAAAATAATGCCGAAACAACCGATCATTCGGGCCCTGAGGCTCCACTTCGGCAACGCCTAATGACCCAGTTGAGACAAAAGTATAATGATAGTGCTTTTATAGCACAATCGACATGGATACCGTATATGTATATCTGGAAATTATTTAGCCATTATAAGAGCCATGGATGAGTTTTAGAACGAGATGTTTTTAATTAAAATACAAGCTTTTTTTTTCGAGAAAAGCAAGACATAAAAAATATAGGACTTTTAAATAAAAGAGTATTTAAAGATAACCTCCTCAGCTTTTTTTTTGTTTTTTTTTTGTTTTGTTCTCCTATTTTTTTTTTTCTTATTCTATTAGTTGAGACGATTATCATTGACAATGTCGGATGCTTCAACATTTAATCAGGCACTCATTCAACTAGTGGCGTCTGAATTCCCCATGATTCTCGCACTTATATTTGGAGGTTGTTGTAGCAATGCGTTTGCTTTAGAAGTACTTGTAACGTAAGTGTGGATTGCGTAGGTTGTTTAGCGGAATACTAATAATGTGGCTATTAGTGATGCGCCTAAAAGTGGTAAAGTGATTCTATCTCTATAAAAAGCATCAAAAAGGTTTAATAAAAAGAGTACAGGTCAGTTGATTACATTTGCTCAGTTTGCATTTGTGGCGTTGGATGGGCTGAGGCATCATGCCACTTGGGGCAAGTATGGCCCCAAGTTGAAACCATCGGTTGTACCTCTGTCGAATTGGATCATGCTTGTGATTATCTTTTTCTTGGTGTCGAGCTTAAACAATATTGCGCTTGGATATAATATTTCAATGCCTCTGCATATCATTTTTAGAAGCGGTGGATTGATTGCAAATATGATTATGGGTGCAATTATATTAAAAAAGAGGTAAAGACAAGAGAGGAGAATGGAGGTGTACATTGGCTAAAAAAAAAAAGAGGAACTTAGATACTCGATGGGACAGATTATTGGTGTCATCTTTGTCACTGTCGGTGTGGTTTGGGCTACCATTGATACTGCATCGGCTACAACTGAGGTAAACATTTCAAAACCAAAAAAAATAAAAATGATCCAGTCAATTTACGGCACGTCAAATAGGCAGATCCAGGTAGCACGACCGATTTCTTTATTGGCATTACATTACTCGTCATTGCCATGATTTTATCTGCCGGTTTGGGTTTGTTTCAAGAAGTCACTTATAAGAAATACGGAAAGCAATGGAGAGAAGGGTTATTTTATACCGTAAGTATGATTACTTTTTATAATAAAATGAATGAGAAGGATACTAAAAAGAAAGAAAAAAAATGATAGCATTTCCTTGCTTTACCCTTCTTTTTGTTCTTCTATAAAGACTTGACAAACCAAGTGAATGCATACAACAGCTCACCCATCCTGCCTCTTTCGGTTGTTTTGAGCCAAGTACCGGTCATTGGCTCAGTTACAAAGTTCCTCCCTCCTGTTGCCATGTCGATCCTTGAAGAGTTTCCCGTTCGTAAATTATGGGCATTCCTTGTCATGAATGTGCTTACACAGTAAGTGCTATTTCCATGCAATATATCAATCCATACTCACTATAAATGAAATAGATATGCATGCATTGCTGGAGTCAACAGAATGACGTCTGTTGCAACTTCACTTACGCTGAATTTGGTTTTAAACCTTCGCAAGTATACATCCTTAATTATATCCATTATTTATTTCCAAAACGACTTTGGCATTGGCGCCAAACTCGGTACTGCCTTGGTTGTCATTGGTACCGCCATTTATTCACGACAACCCACAAAACCCGCCGCTAAAGTAGAAGCCAAAGAAACATCCAAAAACAAATAAAATGATATACTGCTCCATTGCATAATAATAATAATAATAAAAATAACCGTGATTTTTGTACATAAACGAAAATGTTTTTTATTATATAAAACACAAATGATATCTTTTTTTTTTGGTTTGTTTCTTTTTCGTTTTTTCTCTCTCCTTTAATCCAAGTCATCATAGGCAGCAGCAGCACGTCTTCTACGTTCTGTGCTCTTTGTGTTGCGCTTGTTCTTTGCCTTTTTCTGACCAGCGGCAAAGGCCATGGCCTCTTTATGATCACGACCAAGATTATCATAGTCCTTTACCTTGTAAATTCTTACAATCCAGTTTTCAGAAGTGAAGCTTTCATCCAAAACGGATAATTCGGGACCCTTCATGGGCAAGGGCTGATTACGTACACGATCAAAGGGTTGACGACCACCAAACATTTCATGGAAGCGGTAGTAACTCATCTTGTACATGAGCGACTCCTTCATGGCCTTTGATGCTTGATCATCCACACGGTATTCACCCGAGGGTGTAAAGTAATCGGATTCTTTGATGACGTCGGGCCAAATGCCTTGAGAAATACGGATCATCCATAAAAACTTGTTGATATCGTCACCAGAATAGCCCAAAAGACCGCCGAAAATGACGAGTACATAGTTGACATCGTGTCTCTTCATGATTTCGTATGCGTCGGTTTCGTTTGTTGACATGGCACGGCCGACAGTGGCGATGTGGGTGTTGTTCCAGGTGTTGTTATCGACAAGTGTGGTGCGGTTGGAGAAACCAGCAATCTGGTAGCCGTAATCCCACCAAGACATGATGGTGGCATCCTCGTCTGTGTTTTTACGCAACCAATAGTAGGCCTCTCTGAAATCATCAATGATGCGCTGGGAGCCGTCGGGGTTACGAGAAGCAAGGACAACAGAGGGAGAAGAGTAGGCGTTGGAAGTGACCCAGGTACAATGCCACACAAACATGAATAAGAAGAAAACAAAACTGCCAACAACCAAGAGACGAGTGTCGTTACCAAGAATACCAAAGACCTTGCTCTTACGTTCCTTTTTGGACGAAGCCTTCTTTTTCTTATCAGATGGTGATGACGATGATTCTTCGGTCTGCTCCGCTTGAACAGCAACAACGGCAGACTTGTTTGTGAAGTCAAGATAGGTATCCAACAAGGTAGAGATGGCAATGCCACCGCAGACACAGACACAAGGAGTCAAGGTCAACATCAAACGCACCATGACACCGGCAAAGTAAGAGGCAAAGACGCCATAGACAATAACAAAGACATGTTCATCGCGCAACTCACGGAAGCAGAGATAGATACCCACAGGGAAGGTAAAGATGAGCATTTGCAAATCAAAGAAGAACATGGGCCAGGCAGTAGGCTGATGCTCAGAGACGGAGGCAATAATAGGAATGTGAATCTTTGCATAACCAGTATCCCAAAGAGAATAAAAACGGCCTGTCCAGGGAGCAATGTAGCCGGTCAAAGTCAATCCGACCAAGGCAGAGAAGCCCAAGACAAAGGTAATGCCCACAAAGGCCTTGAGCACAATCTGGAATTGCTTGGCCTGCAAATGGCTACGCAACAGGTTGACAAAGCCCATGATTTGGCAGAGACCAAAGACACCCAAGGCAGCCATGTGCTCAGAGGTGCGAGTGGGCTGGAAGCCGACAAAGGGAATCTGCATGGACATGAGAGTGCCCAAGATGTAGAAGGTCGAGTAGGACACATAGACACGGCTAGAGAAGCGACCCATCAACATGAGCACAAACACGTGAAGTGGGATTAAATTGATGATAAAGACATAGCCACCCCACGCAGAGACCATGTAAAAGTAAAAGAAGGCGGCGCCGGCAGCCCAAAGAGAGGAGCCAAGCTTGAGGGCCTTTATCCACAAGTAAAAGGTAAACATGAGCAAAAAGATGGCAATAGCCTCGTTATCATACGAGCCGGCAACAGAGCGAGAGATGTAGCCTGGGGCAATACCCATAAACACGGCTGCCAAGAGACCTGCTGAACTATCTTTTAATTCGGTGGTTAAAAGATAGGTTGCAAAGGCAGTGGCGCCAGAGAACACTGGTGCCAAGAGAACGCATACGTTGCGAATGTCGACTGGAAAGTTGAAAAAGTGAAGAATGTTGTGAATGATGGCTGCTGTGACCATCAGGCCTGGATAGATGGTGCCGCCCACAACGCGTCCAAGCGGGTACCAGGACCGGTCGTCAAACCAATTCCAAAAGTCGTAGAAGCCATCCTTTACTAATAAACGTGTGGCACGGTAATTGAACCTATAACGCAACAAGGGAAATAGTTTAATAAAGCCCTCTCTCCGTAATGTTGATGATGAAATTTTTTTATATTATTTTACCAAGGGTCGAATTCGTGAATGATACTCTCATAGCGTACAATACTGAATAAACGTGACGAAAAGGCCGCCAGTGCAATCAGGCCGAGAATGGACCTTTTCAAAAGTATTTTTTGGCTGCTGACATTCAGCTCTGCCATTTTATATGTAATATATTTAACAATAAAGTATGAAAGAGAGGAATTGGAGGACAACTTTTCTGCCACGACATTATTTTATTTAAATTTTCAGCCTATGACATTGCAATGATTGTATTTGAGTCCCCGCTCATAAACGTGCAAGCCAAGAGAAAGTGATGTAGTAATATATTAACTACCACCATCATTATCGTTACTTTGATCAACACCACTTTCCTTTTAATAGTTGCATGTAAATGTAAGTATGTAAAAAAAAATACACGAATATATGGTGTATAAATGATGGTACATCTCAAATACATCCAACACGCCTATTCATCACCATAAAAGTCAACCCAATATGCATCGCACCAACTATTATTACTATCGATTATACAATATACAACGTGTCTATTCTACTGTAAAGCTCTTTCTAAGTATCGATTCTATGCTAAATAAAGCCAATTGACTCTTCTTCTTTTTTTTAAATTTATTCTATTATCACTACTTGATGATATCAGGTCTATTCCCCCTTTTTTATTGAGATAAGCGTTTCAAGATGATAAAAAGACGTGATTACTTGATAAAGACCACTTTCTTGTCCTGTGTTTTTTTATGACATTTCATATTGACAAGTATGTTTCTTTTATATTTTTTTGAAACTGCCGGACACTTACCGGACTCGATCGGCATGAACTGTAAACTACTAAAGTCGTGAATGTATAATCCGAAATGCAACAGGACAGCCAATCACATTGATATTGACTATTTTTTTTCTATTTTTTTTTTTTTTTCTACTTGCGATATATCCATTGTTTGCATCCATTTGATAATATTTTGATTTTCTATACGACCAAGCTGTCAAAGTTGCCTTTACAATGTCTTCTATTGATTATTCCTTGAATGAACAAAAGTAAGCGCTACATAGCAAAGCAGTACAAAAAAACGAGCCAATAAGCGTATTGATATCGCCTTTGCTTAATAGAAAGACATCAAAAAAGAAAAGCTTGAGAAGAGAACTTGAAACCTTGGACGATAATAACAGTAAAAGAGGTATTTCTATAACAACCCCTATCAACCTTGAGAAATAGAGCATAATAAAATAAAAATAGCAAGACGTGACTTTCCAAAATGTCCCATTTGTGAACATCGAATTGAACCCATTTACTGGACTGAACATTATCAATATGAATTGTCTCGCTTGGCACAACTCGACTCGGAAGCATATACGGATCCACTCGATAAAAAGTATAATAATAATACTACAACACTGCTATTTTACGCAAGCAACTAAAATAATAGAAATATAGTAAAGGAAAACGAGGTGCCGCAGTGGCAGCAAGACGTCAATTAGAAAACAAGAAAAAGAAGCATTCCTCCGTTTTTGAAGAAACACTAGAAAGGATCCAAAAGAATAGAGATAAACGTAGTGACATGTTGAAGTGTATTGGTAAAATATAACAACAAAAATGATGATGCCATTGGCTCTGATAATATATATAATATAAAAATTAGACCAACCCAAACAAGACGAATTCGATGAACCTCCTGCTGTATCAGAACAGCCATCCGATGCCCAAGTGTGTTTTATATGTAACCAAACCCTCCACGGCGATTTGGATGTCATCAACCTTCATATCGATAATTGTCTTGCCAATCCCCCCGCAGAGTCACCCGAACATACAGACACAAATGACGTATCATCGCCATCATCGCCTTCGTCCAGTTGGGAACAGTATGAATGGGCTGGTGAAGTGCGTGTAAGAGCAACTGCCATGATGGAAGGAGGTTATCGAGGTAAAAAAAAATCAACAACTGTTTTTGCAAATGGAGAGTCTAATCCTTTTACTAGGCGCTGGATTCGCCACAACGAGTAAAAACAAGGAAGAAGACGAAGACGAAGATTTGGATGTAGAAGAGGACGATGATGATCAATTTGGCACCGTGCAGTATTCAGAGCGTGATATTGTTGTCAATACCGAGGATGATAATGAAGAAGCCTATGCGCTGCGTGAGATGGTGTCTGGAGGCTCTGTGCGCGCCGCTCAATCACCCAGACAAGGGTTTGAAGAAACAGTGGTGATGGATGCAAAGCCAACATCATCTCAGCATATCAACACAAATAGCAGTGGCCACTCTCAACTTGTCATTGATTCCTTAAAATCACGTATACACCAACTGGTAAGTTTTTTTTGGTTATTATTCGTATTTCATATAGACTAAATATATATATTAGGAACATGCAACCCGTAGTACACCTCGTTGTCTCATCTGTTTAGAACCTTATAAAACACCTCTTACATCCATCATTTGCTGGCATGTTCACTGCGAGCAGTGCTGGCTTCAAACATTAGGTTCAAAGAAACTATGTCCTCAATGTCAAAAGATCACCAGACCCTCGGATTTACGGCGCGTTTATCTTTAAAAAATTCCTTTTTTACCATCTTTTGTACATCCCCCCCCTTTGTAAATTAGCATCCCCTCATATTTAATAGTAATAACAAATCATTCATAATAAACCAAAGACGTGTTATTGAAGCATTATTTATTATATATTATGTATATATGAATTCTTTCTGTTTTCCCTTCCCGTTTTCTATTCAACCAAGTCGTGGTTTCTTTAAATTGGCCAACTAGATAGAAAAAGGAGATGAATAAAAAAAAAATGCATGTAAATAAGGACCTATATAGAACGTACCTCGTCTTGATCAACACCACGCTTTAGGCTATTATTTACATCTGTCATGTCTGTATCAGTGTCAATCAAAGCTCTACTCTTAATGGCATCTGCATGGCAAGTGGCATGATAAATCTAGCATTTATACACCTTTTAATAACTATATACCAATAACACCCTTTATTTATATACCTTATCGTCTACCAGGACAGCATTTCTATACATCCACTCCTCTTCATCATCGTTCCAAAAGTCCACAAAGCGTTCGCCACAAATAGGACATGGTTTTCTCTCATCATTTGGCATGATGACTGTGTGGCTTTCAGGGTCCACCGCCTGTTCGGCCATTGCCGTTGACTTTTCACTTGGTACCGTAACATGTCCCATACCATCATGTAAAAAGGCAGGTGCTAAATAAGGAGCTTTTAGATCCTTATTCCCAAATCCCCACTTTAACCTCTTACCTTGCTGACTCATTAATTCACCGCCTTCACCACTGATCCATTCATCCACACCCACAAACCAAGAACGAGACAAGCCTCGCTTGACACGTTCCTTCATCTTTCGATTCTGTCTAAAGTGCGAGTCGAGATGGGCATCCATTTTGGCCTGGCCCTTTTCCGTCTTTGAATATCGGAACCCACACTGTTTGCATTGGAGCGGTTCGGCGGCATACAGCAATTCAATGGCACCCTCGCGCACCTTTTGTAAATCCTTGGAGTCGAGTGTGAACGCACCAAAGCTATCCAAATCCACGGGTGTGTCGGCCGCGGACTTGGCGGGTTGAGGACTTAGGTAACCCATGGAGGCCAAGCTTTTCAGTAAACCGGCCGTGTCGACCGGTGCGGCGGGTGGCGTCGGAGTAGGGGCGACCACCGCTGGCATGGGTTGCGGAGAAGGCGTGGGAGCAATCGCCGAAAGATAGTGTTGGATAGATGTTGCTTCGCTTGAAGGAAGGGTAGGTAAAAGAGCT
>VCJM01001040.1:39409-49704 GCA_024139495.1 Backusella sp. ASU-2019c | reverse complement strand
TTTTTTTTTTTTTTTTTTTTTTCCTGAAAAAAAAACCCCCAACTTGTTATCATCAAATGCGCCATGAACCTTTTGTTGTATTAAAAGTTAGGCACTGCTGCTTTTTTTTTTTTAAGAAAGAAAAAAAAACCAAACAAGAAAGGAATCATATAATAGTAGAAGATCTTTCCTTTATCCCGCAAGAGTCTTTTTAGTACTTTCAGCAGCGAATTGTTGCCAACCCAAAACATTAGAATCCTGTTTGGCTTCACCGCCCGAATTATTAGCTTTCTTTGGTGGTGGTCTTCTTGGCTTTCCGCCTTCCTTGGGTGGACGCGATCGGCTGGGTTTTTCATTCGAGCCCTTACTATCATCTTCCTTCTTCTTTCTGTTACGATCTCGTCTTGGTTTTTTGTTTTCGGCGGGTGCTGCTGCCGACGATGGCTGCTGGCTTGTCTTTTCCGATCGCTTGGATCTTTCCAACTTTTTCTTTTCATTTCTCTTTTCCAACTGCTTGGCCTTTGTGGCAGCTTGGGCAGCTTTCTGAGCACGGAGATGTTCAAGCAATGGAGTTGTCTTTGGCTTACTTGCTTGCTCAGCTGCGAGTGTTTCAGCTATGTTTGTTGTGTGCATGGATACAATTTAGCGACAGATCATCGAGTCCCCTTTTATTTATCTCTTTACCTGTTACTAAGGCAATTCTGTTTTCCAGTCGTTCGATATGACTAAGTCCATCCGCAGGCTCATTCGCAGCTTCTGATTGTTTATTTTCTTCATTTTTAAGAGACTCGAGAAACTCCAAATAATCTGGATCCTCCTCAATAGTTCCCTGCCGAGTGTCTGCCACTTTATGCTCCTTTGGCGTTTTTTGATAAGGCGCAAACTCGACAACTGCTCGGCTCTCATTGCCTTTTTTTTTTGTTTGAATTGAGTTTAATGGTCTAGAAGCGTGTCATATGTGTATTTATAATCCCTTACCACGACTGTCTATAAACATGTGTCCATCAAAGCCTTGATGAAAAGCAACAACAGCTTCCATTGTTTTAAAGTGGAAATATGCACGTGAAAAGATGTTTTCTTTTCCTTTGCTGTTATTTTGGGTTAAGCATACATGCTTTCTTTGCAATCCTTCTGATTTTGTTTTATTTACCTCTTTGCAAATTTGCCAGCAACATAAAGTGAATAATCAGTATTTTCCTCCGTAATCCAAGGCTTCACAGTGTTCATAAAAATATCTTCTGGTAGGTTGGGAGGAAGTCTTCTGACAATCACTTTGGTTTTGAGAGTGCGTTTACGGGGGTTTCGTTTTGCTCTTTTTCTGGTTCTCTCCTTCTTCTTTTTCTTCTTCGACTCATCACCTTTATCATTTTTGGCTACTATTTTAGGTGAGTCAACAGGTGTAGGTACTGTCGACGTCGTTGCTGCAGACATATTGCTTGATATAAATAATAAACACAAAGGTTTTTTGTATGTTAAAACAAACAGGTAAGCTCATCGATTCTTGGCTGAGAAACAAAAAGAGCCAAACACGTGATCAATGAAAAAAACGGCTACATATTTTATCCGGAGTGGAGACATGAGCAAATGGTTTGCTTCTTGAACAAGCTTTTCAGTCCAAAATCAAACTTGCTGATCACACTTTTCCTTATTGACATTTGTTTAACTCCTTCTCTTGTAAAACTGTAATCAATACGCTATGTCGTCTATTTATGACTTTTAATTTGTTCAAGTAGATGCATAACGTTTAAACAATATCTTGGGATTGAATAAATGCTGCCATTGATACAAACATTAAAATCATTTGAAATCTAGAATGACCCCAGCCTTTTTTTTTAAAGAATAAACCAAAGTTTCAAATTCATTATTGACAATTTTAATATTATAGTATCGTAAACAATTACTCGTAATAGAACTAGATGTCATTATTCCTAAGCCTTACTCACCTTAAAATCATTGTGAATAAATTTTTAACTAACTTTCGAATTTCTTTCTTTGCTCCTTCGAGTGATCTACTTTAGTATCTTTTTGAAGAAAGGACCCTTCATTTATTTAATTAATTGGATTAATTGGACATTTTGACTATTGCGTTAAAAATTACCATCCACATTTTAAGTCAAAAATAATGTAAAACATCTTTTAAATTTCATAAATACCAAATTGTCCAGAATGGCATCGATATATCTGGAAAAAGAAAAACATGATCGCTTAAACCAACTTGCTAGGGAAATCAAGACTTGAGTGTAGGGATTTTTTTTTTTAAGTTTGTGTGTACCTTATCCATATATGTAAAAAATTAAATGAAAAGCCTTCTTCGTTTCTTTTCAGATAAAGAACCTCCCATACAAAAGGTACTAACCCTTTAAATGCAATGAAATGGACTGCTTAGATAGCATACATTTCTTTATGGTTCACTAAGCATACATATATTACTCAATCCATACTGTAAACTTAATAATTAAGGCATAGTCACCGGAAGCATGGTCTCTAGAATATACTCGCCTTTTTTAAAACATGAAAAAAAAATATGACAAGATCATCGTGTTTTGATTATCGATGAAATTAAGTGAAGGGATAAAGGGGGACCAATAAATGAAGTAGGAGAAAGAAAAACTTTATTTAAAGCTAAAAGCCAACCCCTATACTTTTCACATCCATGGAATAATGAAGTCCACTACTCGTCCAGAAAAAAAAAGGGCGTTTTATAATGGATACTATCATAGATCAAATGGTTTAATCCAATGTATATTTCAATACTTGTCTATAGATCATGCTTCATATGGGAACTAAATAGATAAACTCTAGAAAAATGGAATCATGTATGTTTACGCCAATTCTTTGGATCATTGTATTTAAAAAGTTGATTGTTTTGACAGTAATAGATAAAGAGTTGATGTCTTTCCGGAAATAAACTAAGTTTTGTATCTTCAAAGAAAGAGCATCCTCGTGAATAATATGACACGATTATTATTTTAATTGATAATGAAAATGAATATATTGGTAAACAAATGTAATACATGTTTTTTTTTCCTTAAAAAAATGACATGCATAATCTTTTTTTTGGAGCACAACAGCAAAATAAAAACGGGTCCATTTAACATTATCTTCAAAAATACCAAAAAACATTAAAAGCATATATTTTAACCTTGAGGAGCACCATTCCAAAAACATTGTGGATGATACACAGGTCTAATTTAATAAATAAAGACCAAATAAATGACTCGATAAAAATAAATGCTAGAACAAAGAAATAAAAACTCGTGTATGTTGTTATTGCTTTGTACATAACTGGATACTATCTAGAGAGATAATAATAAAAAAATAGAGATATAAAAAGAATTTGGTTTTTGAACTTTAACACGATAGCTACTTTGCTTTTTTTTTTATTAACATAATTATTCATGACGCGAAGTGTCAGCTCACTCAAACCTTCTCGTTTTACTCGTACCCTTCGACAGCGTAAAAATCTTCCTCCTGCTGAATGGACTCCCGCTCCTGCTTCCCAAGAGGCTGATGTTATCGAACAAAGCCAAGATGCATCTACTGCCCAAAATACTAAAACTGGTGGTACCCAAGAAACTCAAGGTGAATCCACTGCCCAAGAAACTGAAACTGCTGCTATCCAAGAGACTCAATCTGTTGCTCCCCAAGAAGGCCGTCAAGTCGATGGTGACAATGGTAGCAATGGTAGCGGTATTAGTGATGATGGAGAACCTTGGCAAGCAATTGACGCTGATCCAGGTACCCTTAAGATATATCATAGTGCATTTTTATTTTATAATTTCTCACTCTTTTTAATATAGCCAACTTTAATAACCTGCTTAGACATTATAATATGGAGAATGTTGTCGTTGAAGATGTCTTCACATTGGACCAGTTTGATTACCTTAAGAAAAAGTAAGTTTTTTTTTATCCCCCTTACAATCATAAGCACATTTGACTTATTTTTATTGGATAGTAACACCTATGGAATCATTGCTGCCCGCCATAATCCTGTATCGAACCCACCAAGATCCCAGCTTCCAAGCCATGGTTCAGAAGAACTCTTCTTTCGTGGAAACCGTCCTGTAAATGCTTCTGCCACTCAGAGTCTTGTAACCATCTTGGCAAACTCGAATGCTACATTGGGTAATGATATTAACACTTACATGATGCTTAGCGACGCTAGGGGAAATGATCATGTTTTGAAGCGCATGCATAACTCTCTTCCAGTGTAAGTATATATTATCCATTATGTAATGTCCATATTGTGTATAATAACTTTTTTTAAAAAATAGACTGCCTGAAGCTAACCTCAATCCTGATGAAGCGAGCGAAGGACAAGGCAATAACAATCAAGCCGGAGATCTTTATCATTACGTACCCTATATCTTCTTTGATGGCTGTATTTGGCAATTGGACTGCCAAAAGATGTATCCTGCTAGACGCGATTTTGTTCCCCATAATGATAGCTGGATCAACACCCTGAAGAAAATGCTCGTTGCAGAACATGGCAATAATCCCTTTAATACCACTTTCCTTGCTGTCATGGAGAATCCAAAGTTTGAACTCAAAAACAAGTACAATGTTATCCAACGTTTTGACAGAACCATTGCTAACCGACTTGGTACGGGCTCTACACATGATGCCGCTGAGGTCCTCAGCCGACTCCATCTGAACCGTGTACGAACACGTTTGATTGCCTATCTTCGCAGCATGGTAAATGCCGATCTTGGAGAGCTGGCCCCTCAATTCTTAGAGGAGTACGGTCCAGAAGAAGCTACCCAAGCCGTTCGTGGAAAAGGTCATCGTAAAACTACCGGTGGAACACGAGGAGGTAAAGTTGCAGCCCAATCTAATAAGCGTGGAGCAGGTCAGTCAGAGGGTGTTTCTACTACAGCATCCAAAAAGCGTCAACGCAATACTGAGGATGAGAGCGAAGAGCAAAGAAAGCAACGTGTTAAAACTAGATATCCTCTTCGCAAGTAGGCTGTTTTTCAATGAATTATAAAAGAAAATCATAAAAATATATGTAATATATTTTGTTTTTAAACAAAAATAAAGCAAACACTTTGGTCTACTACTTTTAATAATGGTACTTTTAATTATAAAGACTTGATCCCAATTCAGTTTTTATTTCTTTTTTTTTGGCGAAGTGATATAAAGCAGCCTAATTTTACCAACATAAAAGCTTAAATATTCACACTAAAAGGTTCATTACGGAAAGTATTTAGTCTTCAAAGGGATGAAATGTCGGAATGAATGAATCATACTTATGTCTATTTAGTATACCATTCCTTTTTTAAAAAATATAAGGTGTAATGGCTCTAATATTCTTGTAATTTTACGTCAAAGTCCCCTCACCATGTGATTAAAAATTGTCTTCCTTTATTTCTCTAACACAAGCAGTAAAATGCTCTGAGAGAGCCTTTGTTTTTATTGCTGGCTTTAGACTTACGATAACCGATTTGAATAACAAAAGAGCAAACCACAGCTATAAAAAATCATTTTGTGCTTATCATTTAGCTTTATGACCTTGTTTCTAAGCACAAATGTATCAGTTGTAATTTACCCTGTTATCTCAAAAGTAAGAAAGGATAGGAAAGTGGCCAATTGTGATACACTAAAAGATGAGTATCTCATTTCGCAAATTTAATGACGACCATGTGACACGGAATACTTGCTAATTAGAGGCACTTCATTATATTCTTTTCTCTGTCCATACTTACAATAAATTATTAGTGTTTGGTGCGCATCATTAGAAACTCATGTATGGCTTGCGAGCAGAGAAATGTCTTTCTCAACAAAACATATACACTTTTTCCGGTATTATTTGTCGTTGATTTTGGGTTAGGTGTCGTTGTGTGCGAAAAAAATGTCGCTGGTTAAAAAATAAAATGTCGTTGCCAGGGCTTAAATAGCGGATTAACGATATTTTAACTCTGGGTCAGCGACATTTTTTTCGCACCCAACGACACCTAACCCAAAATCAACGACAAATAATACCGGATAAAGTGTACACGTTTCAATTTTAAGGCTTCTAAACACAAAGGCTAAGTTTTTTGTAATACATCGGCACAGGGATATTTTATTTTTAGTTCCCACCTTTGTTTATATTCCCTCTTTTTCTCTTTCTTTCTACCTTTCTCATTCTCTTTAAAGAAAAAATGAATAACGAGATTGGCTGTAAGTATCACGTAGAAAATTGTTTTAAATACAATAAACAACAAAGAAAAGAGAGTGACATATTTACTCCTTCCTTTTTCTCTTTTAATAGACAACGTACTCAATATTGATCCTGATATTTTAGCAAAGGCATGGGACGGCGATGCTGCCTCTCAACTTTTACTCGGAAAAGCTTATTTCAGTGCTGTTTATACCAACGATAACTGTTCAAATGCTTTTATATGGATTCATCGCTCGGCAGAGCAAGGTCATGTGGAGGCTCAATACAGATTAGGTGACCTATTCGCACTTGGTCAAGGAACTCCGAAAAGTTATACGGACGCGTATGGATGGTACACCAAATCAGCCCTTCAAGGATACAGAAAAGCGTCAATTAGAATTTTTAATCTTTACCAGCAAGACAAGAAAATGCACTGCCGTGGAATGTTGAACTTGAAGGAATATGAATGGACTGATTATCACTTTCTAAAAGAGAACAATGCTAGAGAATTAAACGAATACAGACTAAAACAATATGAATCCAAATTGAATAATGCAATAAACTACTACACTAAGCTATTCAACATGCTAAGATACGAAAATCAAGAAGATCCAAACGCTTCAATCAAGTTAGGATTTCTCTACGAGTATGGTTTTGGTGTCAAGAAATGCATCAAATTAGCAATCAATTACTATACAGAGGCAGCTGAACAAGGGGATAAAGATGCCCAGTATCATCTTGGCTATTTATACGAGAATAATACAGATATTAAATTCAACTACCGTCTTGCTCTCAAATGGTACCGTAGTTCATCCGCAAGTGGAAATATAGCTGCTCAGAATGCCTTGGGTTACTTCTATGAAAAAGGATTTGCTACCGAATTGTATTTTGAAGGTGCGATCTACTGGTATACCCAGGCGGCCACTGCTGGTAATTCGGATGCTCAGCTCACTCTTGGTAAAATCTGTCGAAAAGGCGAGGGTGTCGATGCGGATATATCTGAGGCAATAAAATGGTATACTTTAGCTGCCGGTCAAGGAAACGGCGCAGCTCAAAACTGCTTGAGTCAACTCTATCGAAACGAGAATATAAGTCAACCTTCTGGTATTAACAACAGCACATGTTATGTTGGAGAACATGAACCCAAACCAACTCTCCGTTCAAAACTACAAGAAGACATTGAAAAAATGAGTGACCTATCACATATAAAACAACTGGAAAAACTAGCTGAGCATGCTCTCAGAACTGATGGAAATTCTATGCTTACTCTTGGAACGAAATACTATAACGGTGAAGACTTTACTCAGGATAAAGAAGCTGGTTTTCAGTGGATAAAACTGGCTGCAAAGGCTGGTTTACAAAAAGCAGAGAGGAAAGTCGCTGATATGTATTACTCTGGTGATGTAGTCGAGCAAGATTATCTTGAGTCAAGTATATGGTCAGCAAAGCTAGCCAAGAAAAAGACCAATGACGCACAATGTAAACTAGGTTTTTTATACCTATATGGACTAGGTGTCCGAAAGGATCCACTCGAGGCTAGTAAATGGTTTACAAAATCTGCCAACCAAGGAAATGCAGAAGCACAATATCGATTTGGTCTCTTAAGGTTCAATGGTTTAGGTTTACGTAAAGACATAAAGGAGGCACTTCAATGGTTCAATCAATCTGCTCTTCATGGAAATATAAATGCATTGTATCACTTAGGGAATCTGTACGAGGAAGGAGAACACATCGAAAAAGACGTTTGCAGGGCTATTAAATTCTACAAGTATTCAGCTAATAATGGGAATGCCAAATCACAAGTTATACTTGCAAAAGCACATGAAGTAGGAAACCTAGTTGATCAAAATCTTCAGAATGCAGAAAAGTACTATAAACTCGCAGCTAATTCTTCTGATCGCCAGCGATTTGGACTTGCTTTAAAATATATGAACGGCGATTTTGGAAACTCGGGTTATACTAAGGCGTTTGGATTACTCAAAGAAATAGCAAATGAAGACCAGTCTAGTGATTTAAACGTGTTTCAAACACCAATTTCGAGGTACATTTCCGCTTTATATAGCGACATAGACTATGGGAAGCTGGTGACCATTTTTAAGCTAGCTTCAGAGCGAGGAGAGCAGGAAATATGCTACAACATTGGATACTTATATGAAAATGGGGCCCATCATATTGGAAGAACTGTGCTATTTCATTCTAGTTACACTGATGCTGTCTATTGGTATTCTGCCGCAGCTACAAACGGAGATTCTCGAGCAAAGTGGAGACTAGGTGTTATGTATGAGGAAGGGAAAGGCGTGGAAGTAGACTTGGCTGTAGCGCACAATTACTACTCGGAAGCATATGAAAATGGAATTGATGATGCTGCCTACAGACTAGCCCTCATGTATATGAATGGAAAAGATGTTGCTCAAGATCTTGTAAAAGCTTACTGCTTGTTTACCGAAGCTTCTAACAAAGGACACGAAGAAGCTTTTAAGAAGCTAATACTCTCCGAAATTAGGTTGGTTTTTATCCATTATCTTCTCACTTTTTTTACTTGTGTCAACTAACAATTTAAAATCCAATTTTTAGTAATAATCTCAAAATGTTGGAAGCAGTTGCAAATATTGGCTATGTAGCTATACAATATCAGCTTGGTGCATTTTACCAGGATAAAAAAAAAAGCGACAAAAAAGCAGTTAAATGGTTGACTATGGCTTCAGAGAGTGGTGTAACGGATGCTTCGTACAGATTAGGCGTGATCTATGAAGAACTAAAAGGGAATGGCCAAAGCTTCTCTGAAGCTATCCGCCTTTATTCAGAGGCTATTAAACAGAATCATGAAGAAGCGATGTACAGACTGGCACGAATGTATCATCTCGGTAGAGGTGTGGAGTGTAATTACCAAAAAGCGTATGATTTATATACAAGAGCTGCAGAACTCGGGCATATTGAATCGAACAGAATCTTGGACATCACCAATTTTTCAGTCAGTCAATATGATTTAGAGGATGGTGAAGTCAATGTTGGCAACTATTCTGAAGACCTTAATAACTCCCTGTCGATGATCAAATTCATGGCCAAAAAAGGGATTATCGATTTACAATACATACTTGGCACTTTCTATTTGACAAAAAAATGCCATTTGGATTACAATAAAGCTTTCAAGTGGTATCAGATGGCCGCCTCAAATGATCATGTGGATGCGATTTACCAACTCGGTCTGCTGTATGAGAATGGACAAGGAACTACACAAGACTACAGCATGGCATATCGTTTACATATCCAGGCTAAAGAGAAAGGGCACAGAGAATCTATTTACCGCTTAGGCATATCTTACCAGCATGGACTGGGCGTTGATGCGAATCATTCTGAGGCGATTGATTGCTACACCATGGCTGCTGATCTAGGATGTAGTGAATCTCAATACACGCTTGGGAAACTCTTTGATACCGGCGAGCTTGTCGAAAAAAATCCCCTAAAAGCGTTAGAGTGGTACACAAAGGCATATCTCAATGGTAGTTGCGACGTTATTAGTATCCTGTATCGATTATATGATGAAGAGCCGCTTGAGTCCTTTTTTTATGAACGGTTATTTAAGATTCTTTCCAATATCGAAAGAGCGTACAAGTCGGATAGCAATTCCTATGATGAAATATATGGCTCCCTTTACTTCAAGTTTGGAGTGATGCATCTTAATGGCCAGGGAACCGAAGCAAATTATACCAAGGCATTGCAGTATTTACTAATAGCATACTATGACTACAGATATAAAGAGGCAGAACCTTTTGTATCATTGGAGTACAACTCACATTCTCCGGCATCTCAAAACTTCTATCTCATCAAATTAAAAGCACATTCCAAAATCCAAGACCAAATTCCTTGCGAGCATCAATATCGATTGGGGATGCTATACTATAATGGCGTTCAATATATTTCTATAGACCAGAAAATACCTTGTAGCCTATACATAGTTGATGTTTTGGCGTCTGATTACTCCATGGCATTTCGATATTTTAATCTAGCTTCTCTAAAAGAGCATCCTGGTGCACAAGATCAGCTTGGACTAATGTATCTCCGTGGTCATGGCGTTAAAAAAGATTACCAAAAGGCCTTGGAATGGTTTACTGCGGCGTCTAATTTAATGACTTCTAAGGAATGTTACTCTCGAGGAACTGATTTTTATAAAGGC
>VCJM01001039.1:77114-88656 GCA_024139495.1 Backusella sp. ASU-2019c | reverse complement strand
AAAAAAAAAAAAAAATGTCAGGACATTCTTTTTATTATTATTACCTTTCTATAGAGTTTATAACGTTCTTCATTTTGGGTGACCTTTGATTTAATAATTAATAAACAGTGATCGAGCAGATAAACAAGGACGTCAGATGACTCGGATCCAGAACCCTTTTTCCATGTTCCTTTAATAACAATTTTTCTATTTGGGGCCAGCAAATCCAGGTCCTACATACATTATCAGCAACGGCTCTAAATAACAATAATAATAATATAGGATACATTACCACATTTGAAATATTCTTATTTGTAAGGCGTTGGTCCAAGAGTTCTAGATTAAATTTGTTTTCTGTTTTTCCCGTCTCACGATTGACATCGGCCAAAAATCGCGCAATGATACTCATGACTCTGGGTATTGTTTCCTGATCAGGGTGCTTCTTTGGGGTGTGTTTTAGAATCTCACGCAATAGCAGATTGTATCTTCCAAGACGAGTGGTTGGTTTTGTCAAATAGCCGTTGAGCTCGAGTTTACGGGACACGGGTAAACGTTCGACCCCTTTGACAAAGAGGTCAAAGGCCGGGTTGGACGTCTTTTCAGTTTCAAACACATATTTTCCAATGATTTGGTGTGCACCATAACGCACAAAGGGTTCAAAGTTGGCGACATGAGCCAACATGATATCACCGACGTGGGCAACGACCTTGTTCGTTGCCTGGCGCTTCGACAATGCATCACAAAGATCGCTGTTTACCTTTTCCACTTCAAGGATGTTCCAGAATATGTCCTCGACACATTTTTCAGTGACCATGGTGGTTTCTGGATCCAATAAGGGGTTGATCCAATGCTAAATAATGACAAGTTTAGTAATCAATCACTTTCGCAATTAAAGCACCGCCGTTTACCTCCTTGATGTAATTCAAATCGTTGACAAAATCCTTTTCGGTATAAATGAGCTCAAAGATGTTCTCTTGGCGTTTTATTTCCTGCTTTGAAAGCGTATCCAGCAGAGACTTTGGAACGGTATTAATCCAAAGACGGTCCTCCTATTGTTGTCAAGCAAGGCTGTTTTTAGAATGTATTCAATATAAATGTATATATTTATATAAATTTACCTGGCTGAGAAGGTCCGAAGTGCTATTTTCGCGGCTGTGGCCTCTTTCCAGTCTTTTTGCCTGTTCCTGGCGACGGGGGCAGAATACAGAATAGCACAGCTTTTCACTTGTACATGTAGCAGAGTAACAGTCGGTTAAGAGAGTGAATACTCCATTAGGCAACCCCTCTTGTTCATGGTTGCTTTCGATTTTAAGGTTAAACTCCGACACTGAGTTGATCTTTGGATTTTCAAGAAACAGACCACTGACAGGCCTCACATGTTCTTTAAACTGGTACAACTCTTCATTTGAGTCACGCAGACGGTGCTCGTAATTCACATCATGAAAGAATCTTTGTGCATCGAGCGCCCTACCCAATAAAAGGGCTAGATTCCGATCGGTTGTTTTAATGATGAACGCAAGTTTATCCTAAAATATCCATTTTAATAACCAAAATAAATTACAATAAAATAAAAACATACCACAGCCTCTTTGCCGTCAAACACATCCTTATATTTGATGCTGTCCTTTGTTCGTATCGTCACCACAATCCTGTCCTTGAATACCTGGGCGACTTTGGAGAGAAGCGCCGGGTACACAGACGGGGGAGCCTGCACAGGGGCTTCCTTTTGCTGGGCGGGCAAATCCACTGGTTCGTCGACCAAGCTTGTGCCGATAATCACAGGGATTTCAGCTGCATTACTGGAGGGTGTGTTTTTACGGGTATGGGTGAAGCTGTCTCTGCGTGCGCCAGTGTTCAGTTTTGAGCTAGTGGAGATGCTCGCTATGGGCATATTATATACACTCTCTGCGACTCGTTTCTTTGTGCTCGAGTGAGGATCCAAGCGCGGGTTTTTTGTGAGTGCTGAAAAGGCTGATAATTTTGTCTTGACCGACATTGTGGACTTGCTTAATTTTGACAATAGACTTGTACCACCTGCTGTTCTGATGCTGGCATTGTCTCTTGTAATCCTGTTTTCTCTTTGCGGCATAAACACCCCTGGCTCCATTCTTTTCTCAGAAGACGACGAGGCCTCCAGCTTGATTTTTGGAGCCGCATTCTTTGAGCGAAACAAGGTGCCTGATCGAGACACTCGTTTTGCCGTCTTTACGAATGAATTGAGGTTGTTACCCAGGGTTCTCTGGCCCTGCAGTCTGTCATCGACGGTGCGGATGCTGCTGATGGAGCGTGCATCAGAATCATTGTATTCTGTCCGAAGTGAGATGATGGAGCCGGCGTCGCTGATGCTGTAGATGCTGGGCGCCATTGGCTTGGGATAGCGCTGTGTCTGTCCCGGTCTATAATCCAGCATGTCTTCTTTAAAGTCCTTTTCATCATACAACGTATCCTCGTTTTCCTCTTCATCGATGCCTGAATCAATGTTGGCCAGCTTTTCCTGGGAAAGGTAGCGATGGGACTGATAATACCTATCGCGAATCGCTGCCGAGGGTGTCAAATTGGGATGCGTTTCTTTGTCGAAATAATCAAATGATTCGCTCAGAGACAGGCTTGAGTCCGCTGCCTTTAACTGCTTGGAGTATATTTGTTGCCGAAGTGAATAACTTGAAGAAGGCGAAGTTTGCAATGTACGAGGCTCCATTTTGTCGTTGCTAATGTCTAAAAGGAAATCTGATGATCTGTCAGAGAAAGAGGGAATCGAGTGGGTTTTTTTGTATTATTATTATTAGTTGAAAATAAAGTAACAAAGAAGGAAGGAAGGAAGGAACGAACGAACGAACGAACGAACGAAAAAGAGATATTAATATTGATTATTTCTAAAATTGCAATATCAATATATAAATAGAAGAATGATACAGGCACATAAAAAAAACTCATTTATTTTTACAATTCAGTTCAAATTCATCATTTGTGTGTTACCATCATTAACGTGAATATAATGAATTTTATATTATTATTCAATGTTATTGGCACGCATTCATTTGTATATATTCAATAACAATAATAATAAAATAATAATAATAATAATGGTAATAATGGTAATATCTCTTCTCTTTTTTTTTTTTATATCCACAATGTCACTAAAAAATCCCATATGTTAAAATCCCATTTTTGGTGGGTGACAACAAAAAAAACAACAGCATAAAATACCTTAATTGGTAAATACTGCTATTATTTGTCTTTGGCAGCATTGTATAGTGTGCTTTGATAATAGAGACCGTCTCCCTGAGTGGCTGTCTTGTTGATTTGCAAATGCTGTTCCTTTGTCACAATCGACTCTAGAATCTCACCGGTTGCTCTGACTCGTCTGTCAAGGCGGGTCAATATGATGGTTTGTCTTGCAGCTAGACTTTCTGTTCAACTTGCCTTAGTCTTCCTGTTTGTGGATCAAGTTGGGTCCTGATTGTATTATGTTTCTTTTCATAGTCTTGCTTGGTCATGGGCGTCATGCTGGTGTCCTTTTTCACCTTCTTGTCCTTCCGCTCCCTCTTGTCCTTTTTCTTGGAGTCCTTCTTTTTTTGCTCCTTGGCCAATTTTCGGAGTTGTTCCAGCACGTCGACTTGTTTTTTATCTTGATCGTGTTTTGACTTGCCCATGATAACAAAGTAGTGCAATAAAGCATTTAAAAAGGCTTTTCACGTGGCTGCTGTAAATGTCGATGTATGATGAATCAATTTGATTGGTCAAAGACAGATGCACGCATGGGGAAGGGTGGAGTTTGACTTTTTTTTTCATTTTTTTCCTTTTCTTTTATTACATTGTTTCAAAAAAACATCATGTCACTCGACAGCAATGCGGACGCTCCAGCCGTCTTTGAAATAGACCAAGAGCTGCTGAGTACAACAGATCAAGAAAACGTGTATACCATGACAGCTTCTGGCTACAGCCAAGTATTAACAGCATATAGACAGTTTCCACTCCCAAATGACATTTTGTTCCCGTGGCTTCATGGGGTGGATGGGCATTCGTACCAACAAAACCTTTTCTTTGGCGTACGGCGCTGTCTGCCTCCTCTGCACCGCGGGATACTGACGATACACGCCGACGACAGTGAAAAAACCCGTAAGCGGCTTGTTGAAAGTGTGTTATCAGCAGAAGTCATTGTTTCAGAAAACCAGTTTCTTAACCAGTCGCAAGGCGAAAAGGGTATCAATCTCAGAAATTTCCAAAATCAAGTATGTCGCTATGCAACGCTGTGCGATATATTTGTATACGGCCAGCAAGCACAGCAAGTGGCCCAGGCCATATCAAAGGCTCAGCTGGACTTGCATAAACAACGATTATCCCAGATTGAGCAGGCCAAAAAGAATGCAGGCGCACGGGCTGTTGCTGGTGCAAATAAAATACTGTACAGAACAGTCATCATCAAAGGTAAGTGCAAGTATTATCATTACTATTATTAGTGTATTCATTTATACCAAGATGACTTTGCTGTGTTTGAACGCGATTTCCCGCACTTGGTCATGTATGATTCAACGGGCCTGAACACTGGTAATCATCGTCCGTTTAATGGAATTGAGTTGGATGAAATGAGGGACATGAGCACGGCAAGCGAGATAACACAGAATGTTTGGGTAAGCCATATAAATAGAGATGAATAGAGATGAAACTCAGGTGCATTGTCCTTCTACACAGGCTGGAAATACACAAGACGCACCTGTCACTGTCCAAGAGTTTATACAAGGCGACGAGAGTTCCGACGAAGAGGACTTCAACCGTGATAGCGACAACCCACATTCATTCTCGATTTGCATTGAAGCGCACGACCTGGCCGACATGCCACTTCCTTCCACACTGACGTTGGCACGAGAGACACTGAATGAACTGGGAGATGGCAAAATGCCAAGCGAGATTATCCATTTCGACATGTATGCAACGGGTGTGCCCACCGAGAACAATGCCTTTAATATATTCTTTACTCGGCTCTACCAACTGCTGCAGTTTATCGAGGATCAGTCGGAGCGAGGACGAAGGATACTGATACATTGCTCGGACGGATACACCGAGACGAGTCTATTGGTGCTATCGTGGATCATGTATCGCTGCAAGTTACACCTGCCCGATGCCTATCTCTATCTACAAAAGTCACGCTCCTTTTTTGTCTATGCGGCAGATCTATCGACGCTAAGGCAGATTGAAAATAAAATATTCAACGATATAGCAGAACCATCGCCCAAAAGAAGAAAGAGCGAATTGTGCCATGATACCATTAAGCGACTTGTGATAAAAGGCGCTCCAGATGTGGAAATGACAGAGAATGGAAGATTACTCCATGATGACGCCTATATCAACGCTGTATCCAATAATAATACTAATACTAATACTAATACTAATACTAATAATGACATTGTGGAAACCATCCCATCCAACATATATAAGCAGCTCTATCTCGACCCAACCGACGAGGAATTGAAACGCTTCCCATGGTTCTATTCTCCCCGTTTCGAAGGCTCCTTTCCATCAAGAATATTGCCGTTTTTATATTTGGGCAATCTCAACCATGCGACCAATCACGACATGCTAAAGGCGTTGAATATCACACACATTGTCAGCGTGGGCGAGAATGCCGATGTCGATGCAAAGGGCTTCAAGGTGCTTTATCTGGACAATCTATACGACGATGGCATTGATCCTATCCGAGGACGGCTCGACTCTGTCATGGCATTTGTAGGCAAGTCCATCTCTTTATTTATTTTGATTGCATGTCATTCTAATGCGAGGTTAAACACATAAATAGATGATGCTCGTGCGCAGGGTTCCCAGTGTCTGGTGCACTGTAGAGTCGGCGTAAGTCGAAGTGCGGCAATAACAATATGCTACATCATGCTCCATTTAAAATCCACTTTGGCCCAAGCCTACTTGTTTGTTCGGGCACGTCGCTTGAACGTCATTATCCAACCCAATTTAAAATTCATGTATGAAATGCTACAACTAGAACAAAAGCAAACTGGCTCAGTGACCATCACTTGGCCGATTTTATGTAAAGAAATTGCAACCATAAATAACTCATACAGAGACTTGTAATAAAAAGCACTATGGATCATCATCATTATTTATACTAAACTCACTCGTGTGCATGTATCCGTCATTATTCATTTATTGATTGATTTATTAATTGGTTGACTGATCTGTTAATTATTACTAATGTTGATCAACGTCATTCCTTGCACTATATTACAACGTTATTTTGTAGTATTTACATTAATTACTACAGCACAATAAGTCATCAAACAATGATAAGACAACTCTGCTGATAGATAATTAGATAGCGGGAACCAACCAATCATAACGAGGCGATACTCGCTCCAGCATCAATAAAAGATATACACAATAGATATCATTTGTGAAACCAACATTATAGTAATATTATCATTATTAAAGCAAAGATGTGTTCTTTATTCCATTCATGTTTGCATAATCTAAAAATCAATTCAATAAAATAAAGGTGTTATTTACAAAAGTTAAGCGCCCAAGTCCTTCCATTCAGATTCCGCAAGCTGCAAATTCTCCTTGCCAAACTTGGCCTTTGCTGCCTCGCATGCCTTGTTCAATTCATCAGAGACGGGTGTGTTGCTCTTTGTAATGATGGTATGGATCGTGCGTAATGACTTCTCCACCATATCCTCGTCCTCTGCTTCGCTGGTGTATTTAACCAGTATCTTTTCAAGGTCGCTTAATGTGCCGTCTTCAACACAGCGTGTAGCAAGTGTGTCGCTATCAAATACCAATGTGTTGTAAAGGAATACCACTTTTCGAGTCATGGTGGCATCTGTGTCCTCCTTCAAAATCTTGTGTAATGTTGCAAAGCCGTTTAATTTCTCAAATTCGGCAACACCTGCTTGGTGGTGCTTGAGGAACCCAGAGATGGCATACTGCGCCTTACTGCGTACATTCTTGTCGCTGTCGTCTTGTAGCAACTTGACAAGAGGTGCCAATCCTCCGTTTTCCAAAAACTAACAGGTGATTGTATCAGTGATGTGTGTGTGTGCAGAATACCAAGTTACAACTTACCGCCTTTTGAGCCTCTGGATTGTTTTGAACAGCAGTGCCGCACACCCAAGCGGTGGCTGTACGGATTTCAGCTTCATCGGATTCCAATTGCTTGATGATACCAGGCCATAATTTCATATTTTCAATATTACGAGCATTATCAATACCTTCAATCAACTACAACACAAAAACACGTTAGACGACATTATTATTATTATTATTGCTGTTTTATTGTTACCAGCTCGAGGTTGTCAAGTGCAATGAGTTTGTTGTCAAGAGTATCCTCGGGATCGCTAATGCAGGCAACAGCATCTAGGTGCTATTGTTAATATACATATTTATACGGGAGTATGCTTCCTTACTGTGTATCTTACCTTTCATACGTGTGGCGTCGTCTTTACCAAGAATAGCTTCAAGCATCTTGGAATTGTATTTGGAAGGATCCGGCTGTGCTTCACCTCTGCGAATCGCATCAGCCTGCTCTGCGAGAGAGCTTTGATCACTGTTGTTGACTGCCCACTGAAGTAATTTTTCCATGTCGACTTAACTTTGTTTATTCAAGCAAATAAAAATAATGAAACGCTTGATTTTATGATTTTTTTTTATACATCAAAAAAAAAATTTTTTTTTTTTTTTTCTGGTGAATTCCACAAAGCACTCGAAGATCAACTGCCTAATCTGGAAATAACCAGTCTCGCCATATCAATGCTCTGGATACACCTCGACAAGTGCACAAATCATTATGAGAAACATGATTTTCTTGACACTTAACACTCATACATCTCGTTTGGCTTACATGGTCATTCCATTGCATTGTATTTTTATACAAAGGAATACACAATTATACTCTTATTGGCTGGGAAAAGTTTGACCACTGCACCCTTTTTATAAAACAATAAACATACTATACCTATCATGGTATTGTTGATAGAATATATAAATGCCATTTACAAATGTGAAAAGACAAGGATAATTGAGTACTAATGGGTGCCTGAGACTCGGATTAGGATCATAAAGAGGAGTTGATATGGCCTTTCACCCACTTGAACGCTATTTTTTAATTCTGATCCGCATTTTTTCGATTTTTTTGTGATTTAAGTTGTGCTTAGTAATAATGCCAAAAACAGAAAACTGGAAGCTTAAGCATTAGCGGCGCTCAATAGCATAAAGATTTTCGCTGTTGCGATTTAGCACCTTAAATATAATATAGGCACCGTATAAATATTTTCATTTCAAAATGAATTACTAAAGCTTAAAGATGAGGCTTTATTATAAAACAAGATAAATCCACTACAGCTATTCTTTCTCTGAAAACATGAAATCCAACAAGGAAGCTGACGACCACATTTGATTTGGACAAGACTCGCCACAAAACTCACCATTTCCATTTGTCAGTTCAGGCAATCCTCGCCAATGGTTTTCAAACAGACAACCTCTCTGAGTATCTAAAATTTTGACTACTTGCTCGTGTTCGAGTGCCCCAAAATAACAAGCTGAACGTAGAAAGTAACCCATTGGCCAAAGCCACTCAGGGCCCTGGTGATAATTAAAACCCTTAGATGTTGGATAATCGTCGGTCTCCTCTGTGTTTTTGTAAAAAGGTCGATATTGCAAGTCGGCAGAATCCAAAGAACGGACGCCCAAAGTCGAGACGAGTACCTTTTTTGATATCATGATGGCTTGGCGAGCATGTGTCTTTTCAAATAGCTCGGGGGCTACCGTCATTGCAATAAAAGCGTTGGGGCGCAATTGATATTCTGTATATGGCTCGCTTGAACGTACAACATCCTTGTAGATACCACGGCGGTGTACAATTTCCGAAATAATGTCGTAATCTTTATCCATTGAAGGATCTTGGGGGGGGGACAAAGTTAGAATCAAAATATATAATAATAATAGTTTCTAAATGAAACAGAGAAAAAAACAAGGGGGTGAAAGGAGTTCTTTACCTTTAGGAATATAATAGATACTCTCAAAATTTTGCTGCAACAGCTCTTCCCATTGTCTAAATGTTTTGATATTTCCATTGGCTGAAAAAGAATATCAAGTATTAATTATAAGTGCTATTTTTGTCTTTGTTCAATATATCTTATATATTACCAAGAGTGACCCTATCCCATCGATATTCTCCTTTTTCGATTAATTGATTGATCCATCTCAGTGCGCTCTTAAGTAAGCCAGTGATTTCAATTGGAGCACCGTCACGAGGCGTAGCAGGATGACCTTTATTCCTTGCCCTGATACTTGATCCCATCTTGTCCATCCAAGTGCCACAGTTCCACTTGTTCCCACCTATAATGATACCTGTTTCCCAATCCACTTGTATATCAATGTTAAATCCTTGGTCTGTCATTTGAGCATCAATCATGTGTCCGGCAAGATGTTCTCTAAAATGAATACCATATGCATGTTTCTCCATGATCTCCTGCATAATGTCCGCAATCGTCTTGTCTTGGCTGTGTTTCTCATTACAATTGACATGCTGATTATCTGGAAAACGAGAAAAGACGGGTTCATCAAGAATGCTTGGCCCACAAAAGTGGTAGTAGTCTTGGAGTGCCTGCATAAAATACCAAACTGTATCTCTAGAGTTGTAACGAGGTCGTATTTGAGAATCTAAAAGATTCGGAATCAAACCATGATACAATACTCCCGCAAAGGCAACTAAATGACGTCTGGCAGTATCAGCTTGGCCTGTTGCGAGGAATAGTCCTCGAAGCGAAAGAAAGACGTCACGACCCCACACTCGCATTGCTCCTTCTGTAAAATGAGGTAACCCAGCAGCCAACGTAGGCATCATTTGGGCAGGTGCTAAACTCGCAGAAGGAACGAGCCCATGATGTTGAATACTCGTCATAGCCAGTGCCTGAATAAAATCACCTCCGTTTTGAACAAAAGACGACATGAACCCAATGGCGTGGTTGTATACCTTTGTATAGACAGTGGTTACCAATACCTCAAAATATTTTGGTAAAAGACGTCTGGGCAATCTTTCCTTCAGCATTGAAATACGTGACTTCATCCAGATGATCAGAGAATCAAGATTTTTGTTGTCTTTGTAGCGCTCCAGTCGTTGATAAATATAATCAAATGCCCAGTCGCCTTGCTCAAGATGCTTAAATAGTGGATGGCTCTCTTTGTATACCTCTTTTTGATTTAAAAGGACAGACATAAAACCTTGAAGACCGGCATAAACAAGTGGCCCAATACCAGGCACAACATACACGCCATGACCAGTACTATCATTCTCTTCAATTTGGCACCGATAAAGTATAACGTTGCAATCAAGTAAATCGAGATCTTTTATGCTATTTTCAGGTAGAGTTGAAACGAGGTTAAAATCTTGCATTGTCCAATGATGAACTGATGTCTCTAGTACGTATATAGAACCAGGACTAAAGCAGTCAGAAAAGCTTATATGCGCGGAATTATTGCCTTGATCTATGTTTATAAGAGGCGCCTCAAGTGTTTCAAGATGGCTAGGAAGACCCTGAATGTGACTCGATGCCATCGGCTGTTGATAATAATCGTTTGTCTTGAGAGAGTAACCAAACTCAAATTTAACGAGGGTATGGTCAAGATTGAGTGATATAGGTTCATTTTTTTCACCATGGAAAGCCGTACGAGCAATTAATAAATAACCTTGTTCTGATTTGGGATGCATTCGATGTACCATTACAAAGTCATGTTTTTGAGTAACATTTACTTCTGAGTACCCATCCAGTAACATCTTTTGATGGAGATCTAGTAGTTGTCTTTTAGCCTTGATGATGCCTGTGCTGTAATCAACTGTAGCACCATAAAATCGAGTCTCGGAAACAATATCCAGTCTTTGAGGGTATATTTCATCATATCCTTTTACACTTCCAATAGCGCAACCAGAGAATGCAACAATGGCTGCATTAGGTAATGTATCTTGTGCAGTGCGTTTTTGAAAAGGTGTCTCGTTATCATGTGTACAATCCATAAAAAGAGCTGGAGGAGACACAAAGCTATCTGGTAAATGATGGTAGAGACCAACTAATTTGGAAAGCTCATAAGAATTTGGTGAATGCATTGCCTCACGGATCAAAGCATGGATGCCAAGACGAGAAACAAACAAACAATCGAGTTGAGAAGATCCTGTAAACAGCTCTGCCAGTACATACAAATCGGGGTTTATTTTGCGGGCTGCATCCAGTAGATATTCCGCGACATGCAAAGGTGTCGAGTGGCAATTATCTATACGAATACCGTGAAATAAGCGTGCTGTATTTTCCGTATAATCTCGCATTTGCTTCCATAACCAAGGGTTGTCCTTGGGTGAGTCACCATATCGCAATTTGACGCAATCACTCCATACAACTACTTGACGACGTAGATAGGCACCAGAATCTGGTCCAGCAAAATCTACCAACGGATCTAGATCCCAGAGCCATCCATTACATACCATTACCCTATTTGGATCCATTGTAGTTTTGGATTTCAGATGAACAAAGTAGCTTTCAACAATAGGGTTTCTAAAAAGAGAAAAAAA
>VCJM01001038.1:0-12736 GCA_024139495.1 Backusella sp. ASU-2019c | reverse complement strand
AAAAAAAAAAAAAAAAGAGTGAATATAACACTTTGTAATATAAAAGAAAATGCATAATGTCTCTAATCATGTCTGGACCTGCTTTAGCTGGTCATCGTTTACAAATAGCCTGGGCGACAATCGTACAACCACAACAAGTCCGTCATCTGTGCTACTTGTAATGGCCTCGACTGGTTCTGATAACCCCTTCTCCTTGTTCATGATCCAATCAAACCGTAATCGAACCACCATATCAAACTCCTTTGCCATATCAAGCTGCCTCTGCATCGTCACTAAATCTCGCTCGCCCACAAATTCAAAAATAGAACGGCCAACGTCGTTTTCTGGGTCGAGCCCTACAAGTTGTTTGGCAAGTTTTGAAATATAGACCAGGCTCAGGGCATCGGTGAATCTGTTGAGAATGAGACAGAACCTTAATTCTTGCGAATGCGCCACTCGCTCGCCCACCCAATCGTGTCGTACCGTCAAGGATCGCTGCATTTTCTCTTGCTGGTCGTTCCATGCTCCAATCAATTCCAATGAGCCGTCTGGACGGCAGGCAAACACTTCATCGACAGAATTGGCACGCATTTTGTGGTCCTCGGCGTTTTCGTCAAAAAGAAAGTTTGTTGCCATCAAAACGTCATGACAATAGTGAATGACGGTTTCTACAGGAATGTAGCTTCCATCTTTACACAATAATCTATACGACACCATGGAAGACATCTTCTCATTCATTACATTGGCAATGTGGACCTTGTGAAGGCTTGCGTGATCCCCAGGATGGAAAAAGTCGTAGCCGTTTTTACCAATCACTTCATCAGGCTCCCAGCCAGTATGATCGGTTATGCTGTCTGATACATAGACAACATTGGCGGCTGATGAGTTGTCGTAAATCGTAATCCAATTGTTTTCCATTGCTGAACAAACAAGAAAATCAAAAAAATGGAACTTATATGTGCGTACAAGGCGCAATCCGTCGAATGAGTTTGAATTTTATACATATATACATATATATATATATCTTTCTTGTTGCGGTGCTTTCATCTGCCAAGACGAAACTAACTTTTTTCTAAAAAAAAAACCTTAAATGCATATACATTGACTCAAATGGAAAGGATAAAATAGTGCTCTTTCCATGTCTTTCCTTTTCTTTCTTTTAAAATAGGGTGTGTGTGTGTGTGATGATATAAAAAGCACTGGTACTAGTCAAGATTTTAACCAATCATATGCAACATTTACTTCCATAAATGTCAATTTTGACAATACTGCTAGAGTAGATCAAGTATTACCCAACATCAGCTTCTTGGCCATGTTTTAAAAAGCATTATTATTACTACTGCTACTACCATTAGTTTTATTATTATGGTCAACAAACAGCAGCATTTATATGTAGATAGACATAGACATATGTATACCACACATGAAATCCTCGTCGCTTTCAATTGATGTGAGACAATTCAAATGTAGGCTGAACATCATCGTACCCTTTTTCATCAGTTCAAACCCAAATGCTGATCTAGATCACATAAAATTTATCTAAAATAGAGCTTTTTATTATCAAGCATTGAAATATATCGAGGACTGCAAGTAGAATGAATTATGACGCAATCCATTATTTAGTTTGTATTCTGATTGGAAGAGAGCCAAATGATCGTTTTCAATCAGATCAAAATAAAGACCAAAATGGTCAGGATAATATCGAATCGTAAACCACAAGTTATTTCCATCTAATGACAGACAGGTGATGCTGATGATGACAAGGTCAATGCACATCAGTAGGGTTCAACCAATCATGAAAAGCGAATGGGCAATTTAAACGTTGGTGTAACTACAATTCGATTCAGAATAGATCAAGTCCACAAAGTGTACAAAATGATATTCAGTACTATCCGAATAATGTCGACTTCACAAGTACTAGAAAATGAACAAGTTGTATCTATTTCAAAGAAATGAAATCGAGTCAGCTCATCATTGGACCCGAATGAGACTTTCAATCCTAATTGGGTCATGCTGACCAACTTGGATTGGATGAATATCGTAATAAATCAAGTTGAAAACCGCATAAAGTTTTTTCAAAGCGTATGTGATTGGCGAGCTAAAAATATAATTGCAAAAGGCAATACAACTTTTCAACAGTCGAGTGGGAGTTTAATGTTTTTTTATGACTGTTTCAGGCTTCTTTTTCTTCTTGCTTCTCTCTCTCCAAATACACATAATATATCACTAAAATGAGTCATTTGTTTACAGAAAAGTCCTTTGGCCATTTAACTTATTGTGATAATTGTAAGCAGCTACTTTGGGGTCTTGTCAAACAAGGTCTTGAATGCACAGGTAGTTCAAATATATAAAGTAATAAAGGGTTGTGGCGGGTGGGGAGGGCTGTTGTCACCTTTTGTGCTAATTGCAAAATAAAGAATGTAAATATAAATGTCATCGCAAATGCAAAGCCTCTGCGGCAGCCTGTCCTTCAGCAGTTCCACCGCGCTTTTTAGACGACAACAGTTCCAATAAAAGTTCGCGTGCAATGACTTATCTTCGGTCATTGCAACAGCAGCAGCAGCCACTCGAGGCCTCTGTTAAACTTGACCAAACCATGCCAAGTCTTCAAAGTAACACAGTGGAGACAAATAAAGACTTTAAAGTAAGCAAATCAAAACAAGACTCAACTCTTGGTTATATTCACGCTATTGCCTCTTCCGACAAGCTTCATACCATTCTGGCTACGGCAGCCACAAACGAACAAGACCCAATCAATGCCTATTTGGCTAATCAGCCCGCTTTAAATCCCCAACTCACTGCTAAAAACTTTACAAGATTTGTGTCACGCTGTGGTCCTGTGTTTGCGTTTCGCAATAAACTCTTGTTGCTTTTAAGCTGGGAGAATCCTGTAGATACTTTTATTGCGCTCATCATCTATTGCTTAGTCTGTAAGTATTCATTTTATTCCTGATATGATAAGAGTTTTAATTCTTTTTAAATAATAGGCCTCTATCCAAAGCTACTCTTGTTTGCACCTCAAGCCATTCTCACTTATACGATCATTGCAAGTTACCCAAAGAAAGATACATCATCTCAGCATCAATCCAAAAAGAAAAAGAAAGAAACACCTCCTGATGCATCTAAAAACACAGAAAATCCCAGCAAATCGACTAGTAGCAGTGACACGCCAAACCCTAGTAAAAAGACCAGTACACACACTAGCTCTTACATGTTTCCGTTCAACTTCTCTAATCTATTTCAACCTGCCTCGGATGAATCACCAGAATATGTCAGAAACCTCCAAAATATCCAAAATACCATGGGAGAATACAGCGATGTGTACGACTGGATTGTCTCCAAAAGCGACCATATCAATTGGACATCTGAGGATGAGACCATGAAAATACTTCAGCTTATCATGGCCTATTCGCTTTTGCTCTTTGCTGTTACCCATGTCTTTTCCCTAAATATACTCCTCTTGATATCAGGTGTCTTTGTGTTTGTTATCAATACGCAGTCTGCTAAATATGTTGTGCGTGAATTGAAACCTTATCTCATTCAGTCCGGTCAAAGAAAAGTACAGGGTGTGAAAGAATGGTATGAGAATTTGGAGGATAGGCTAGAGAACATGGATGATCTTGAGGAAATAACAGTGTATGAAAATCAGAGATGGTCTCCTATGGAAGGTTACTTGCACAAGGTTAGTGTTTAATAAAAATGTAAAGTGGGAGAGACGATGTGTATCTAAAGTAATGAAAGTAGATGCTTGATGGAGATCGAACCGCTTGGTCCAACTTTACAGGAACGGTTGAGATGCCATTAATAACAGAAATACCACCTCCGGAAGGATATGAATGGGAACAAGATTCAGAATGGAATCTAGATAAAACTGGGCCTTGGATTGATGACTATCTAGGAATAGGTGGGTTTTATGAATAAGATGGCAATAGGATGTAATATATACTCATCCTCCTCCCTTCTTCTTCTTCTTTTTTTTTTTTAGAGGTATCTTTATTTTAATAATAGATCAACTTTTAAAAAAAGAAAACTTACATTTGTTTTAGATTACCGTCTCGCCTGATGACAATGGTTGGATTTACTGTGATACAGATTGGAATATTTCTTCGCCTCAGATTGAACCAGTTGATAATGGAAGGGATCAGCACAAAGAAACTGTAACGCGCATGAGACGATGGGTTCGAAAATGTGATAAAATTCATTCAATTTAACTTTTTTATGCATGAGAAAAATAACAGTTATGAAATGCTGCTATATATCCACTTTTTTTTTTTTCTATTATTGTTGATTAAATAAATAACATCATTCTTTCATTGCTGAACCAGTACATACAGAAGAGGGTTTTTGAGCAACTATTTTTCCGCCTCAAGGTTTTGGGTATATGCTCAGCATACTTTCTCCAAGAATATCACTGGCAATGGTCTCGACTGTATAATAACCTTATTTCTTGGGTGCAAAATAAAGTGAGAATTATTAGAGACCACATTTTCTTGGCAACCGTTAACCAAACCTGTTGTATATGCCCATACATTATAATATAAATGGCTGTATTTTCATCAACAAGGTTTACACCGAAACGGAACGACATCCGAACCAATAAATCAAAAAACTATATATTGTCTGGACCAGCAATTTCACTACACACATATTAGGGAAAGCAGGGCTCTGCTTGATGTAAAATATACAATTGAAATACATTCCCTAATTTGGAAATGACGTGAACGAAGTGAGATCAATTTTTATGGATTTCCATAGTACCAATGACTTTTCTTTAACATCCATTCGGTAAATGAGCGGCCAACAGATACGTTTAAAAATTACCTGATTTCATGAATTTTAAAAAGCCGGTCGAAATGTTTTCAAAAAACTCTTTTTTTTTTTGCTCATATTGTTAAAGCACATTTATCTTTATTACATTACTGCTAAATATGCGTGGTATTTTCCATTTGGTTCTTCTTTTACTAGTTCAACTTGTATTAACTCAGCCTACACAGCTCGAGTATAGTAAGTGATATTGTCCAATAGAGTGTTTTACCCTCGTTCTCTAATGACAATGAAGCTACTTTGAAATCTCCCAGTGAATGTAGAAAGAAAGTAACAGGTTCATCTCGTGTTCATCTTGAATATGAATCCAAGTTGTTTGAATCAGAAAACACATATGAAAGTAGAACTGTGGAAATAACACCTGGTAAAACAAAAAATGAAAATAAGACAGTACTCTAATATATTCATAACTGACAACATATCTTAGAAAATAAGGATGATTTTGCATTGGGTAATTAAGCTTATAATATAATGTTGGATTTTATTAAACCATGTTTATTCTGCAACAATAAAGGCTTTTTGGATGGTATTCAGGGCATGTGCTCGGGTGAAGTGCGTCGTTTGATTGTGCCTGCTCACCTTCACACCTGTAAGTACAATTGGCGTTGACTTTATCTTTTATGCATTTCATGTATTTACTCTATAATATTATAAACAGTCAAGAATGGTCAGACAAGCGAGACAGGTAAAGATATAACGAACGAAACGAAAAATGAAATCGACCTTGTCATTTATAAAATACATACATAGATCACAAAGCTATGGTTTATAAAGTTGAAGTATTGGATATCTCCCAGCCCTTACTGTAAGTAATACAATAAGATAGAAAAGAAAAAAAAAAGAGAGAGAGCTAAACTGAATGGAAACCAACATTTGTATTCTCAGTACTCGTACCTTTTGGGCTGGTATCGCCTTTCTTGCCGTTGCCTATATCTTTGTCTCAAAAAAGGCAAAGGATGTAGAAAAAAAGAGAGAGGCCACTTACAAAAAGAAGATGCAAGATAAGACTTTGTAATGTGTACATATATTAGATATAAAATAAAATCTTGGGATGAAATTCCCATTCAAAGATCGAAAAAAAAAAAATTCAGCTTTCATAAATGTCTTTCTGAATTTCCTTTTTTGGCATCTTTTGTCAGTCACCCCGCCCCCCAGTTTCGACCCTTACAAATCTCAATCCAGAAAAAAAAAAGCTGAACATGACAGGTTGATTAAATTAACAATGAGTGCAGATACCAAGGAAATGAAGAAATTCGAAAAGTGGACCAAGTCCCTTCAATATATCACCGGACTTGGCCTTTCAGAAACTGAAAAGAAGGAATTTAAATCTCAATTGGACAAAGATCTTGAAGAATATCAATGCAAGCAATGCGAAGTCTGGAAAGACAACCTCATCAAGAATAGTAAATAAAAATTATTGCCCATTGGAGTTTTTTTTTTTTTTTTAAAAAAAAAATTGGCCTTAACATCACTATGGTAATAAACTAGGTCCACCTGTGCGCTTCATGATGGACGAATTAAAGAAAATCGGAAAGGAAATGAAGAGAGAAGAGTTCCAGTGTCTTCCTTGCGACGAAACAAGAGCAGGAGGCTTCTCGCCCGTGGATGGTATATTACTATGTCAAAACAGGTTGGGCTCAAAAACACATCAAGAATACACCATGGTTCATGAAATGATACACATGTATGATCATCATCGCTTCAAAGTGGACTGGAATAACCTCAGGCATCAAGCCTGTAGTGAAGTAAGTCAACGCATGACAATGAAAGGAGTACATGTATTTATGCCTGCGTTTTAAAATAGATCCGAGCCGCAAGTTTAAGTGGGGATTGCAAGTGGACAAGGGAGGTTCAGCGTGGATTTTTTACATTTACAAAGCAACACCAAACATGTGTTAAACGAAGAGCTGTTATTTCGGTAGAGCAGAATCCCAATTGTAGTGACAAACAAGAAGCAGAGAGAGCTGTGAATAGTGTGTTTGATAGTTGTTTTGCTGATACAAGACCTTTTGACGAAATATATTAAATTATTGTAATGCTATGGATCAAAATAAAATGACATGTTTTTGGAATGAAATGCTAAAGTGCAATGGTTGAAAGCAATATGTTTATGCTTAATGTACATCTTTGTATACACCCATTAAGACTGTTTTTATTTTATGCTTACCCCAAGTGATCCATTCGAGAATAGATGTATTTCAAATGATATTGAAAGCCAAAACGTTCAACTACACCGGAAAAACAACCTGAGGCTAAAGAGACCGTATAAGGTTCTTAAAAGGCCCTTGATTATATGTTACGCCTTTATTGTAGACTCACAGACGTCTAATAAACCTCAACCATGTTTGGAGGTTATCATATCACCTTTTGAGGCTAAATGAGGGCTATTAAGGAACAAAAGGTGTGTTTTTCCGATGTATATTCGTGTTACTGGTATAAATCATGGTTTAGATTATTCTTTATTTTCTATATATGGTGCTGACATGAAAGATCAGTAATGCTCATCATAAAAACTCAACGTTTGCCAAACACAGAAACCTGTACAGTGTCGTTGTAGAGATGAAGCGGATGAGGAATCAGATGAAAATTTGTATTGTTTTTATTTCCAGCAAGTTTTCAAATCATTCTCTTCAGACAAAATCCTAGACCTCTTCAAATTAGCATGGGTCAACCGTTAAAGTTTAAATATTATCAATGTTTGACGTCTTGTGTGACATTTGCATTCACGTTAATAGACTCCTTCCATGTTTGAGCATATCATTCTATAAAATAAAATAGAGATAAATGGGAGGGTCATATGTTGTATTTATCAGCATTATGTTGCTTTTCTCTCTTGGATTTTTTATAGTTATTTTTTAATTAGACACAACTCTACCCCAACTGCTTGTATGCCGTGTATCTCAAAAAAGAGTCAAAGCTTATAGATCTAGTTGCCTTCATCTCTTTGAAAAAGTATATTCTGGAACCTGGCGTTCATTGAAGTTATTCCTATCTCATTAAGAGTACACTCCATAAACAGACATCACTCCACTTTTATTTACTAAAAAATTTTCACTTCTTCCATATACTCAATTTTTATTAAGAAAAATAATAATTAACGTGCTTTATTTCATAACCTGATGATTCCTTAAATAGAACTTCTATTTTCAAAAAGAACCTGATGCCGGATTGCGTGTTTCACTAGCTATTGATTGAAAGTAGTTAAAGTTCAGAGTAGCAAGGATACCCAAATGGAAGGTTAATTAAGAGCTGGGTTCTGGCTTGATTTTGATAAATGAATGGTTCAAAAACGCTCAAGAAATCAACATGGTAAGCTAATTTCCGGAGTTGAAAGTCCATTATATCTTCACACACCCTTTGCTGCTGCAGCTGCACCTAGTCAGAGTAATAAACATCGCCATTTTTCCCATTGAATTGAAATATGAAAATATACAAAACCCTTCCTCTTCTCCAGCCTGAATCCTTATCCTATTTTTCTAAGCACTACCAGTGATGACCTTTGAAATAAAAAAGGGAGAGAGGAAAGGAGAAATATGATTTGTGCTTCTTTTTACACTATATAATTCAGAAGAAGAAAAAAATGAGGCTGAACCGCATCGAGTTTACTACAGACTGTTTTCTTCAAACAATCAAGATTCCTCTCTCCTCTTTGTGAACTCACCTTATGATAAAAAGTAGATTTGTTCGGGTTTTAATGGAATGATATCTCGACTGTGGTACACAGAAAAAAAAATAGATAGGTAGCTTGAACACAACAAGTAGGTACGAGAAACAGAACAAATGAGAATCAAAGGTAGACTTGGATATTCATCAAAGACGTCCATGTGTATTGATAACCATACCCTCCATCAATACAGCATATATAGTCGTAGCATTCAAGTCAAAGTAATGTCCTTATTTTGACCATTTTCACGCCCTTCTATTTGTTCCCATATTCACAATTCCAAAACAAATATACCTGTATTCAAAACTAAATGCAGCTAGTAACAAAAGAGGGGAGGGGCGCACTGGCATAAAAGTGTTTCAGTTATTGTTTTTTTTAAAAAAAAAAAAACAATTATCAAAACAGTGAATAAAAGAAAAAGGTCTTTTCTTTTGGCATCTAACTTCTGTCGAGTACAGGAGTTCAAGAACCATTGAAAAACCAAGAGAGTCCACAAAAAAAAGGGGGATGGCCTTTGTGACTTGTAAACATACCATAAGAGGAAACTTGACTCATACTCTATCATGGAACGATAACAAAAGGCTCCGATGGATTAAATTTTAATGCTATTTTACACCACCCACAAGCCGTGTTTAAGGTAACACAAAACAAAACACAGGATTATAAGTGGGTGGCTTGGTTTAAAAGCTATCAAGATGGACTTTTTAGATGTCATCTTTCATTTTTGACAAAAAAAAAACCTAATTCAAGTTAAAGTCGGGGTTTCCCCACTTCCAATATATAAACCATTTGATAAAAACCTAGTTTCTCCCTTTTTTTCTTTCTTCACTTTATATTATAATAAAACAAAAAACAATGGCTGCTGACAAAGGAAAGGTTCTTCTTGCTTATTCTGGTGGTTTGGATACATCCGTCATCTTGGCTTGGTTGATCGAAGAAGGTTATGAGACCATGGCCTATGTTGCCGATGTTGGTCAGGAAGAAGACTTTGATGCCATTCGCGAAAAGGCTTTGGCCGTTGGTGCCAGCAAGGTCTTTGTTGAGGTAATTTTATATAACAATTGGGGTGGAAGGGATAGCCAAATAAAGAAAGAAAAAAAGAGATCAAATCAATCTAATTTTTTTTTTTTGGTTGATAATTTATTTTAGGATCTCAAAGAGGAGTTTGTCAAGGAGCAAATCTTCCCTGCTATCCAAGCTAACGCCATCTACGAATCTGTCTATCTTTTGGGTACTTCTTTGGCTCGTCCTGTCATTGCCCGTAAGCAGATCGAGATTGCTGAACGTGAAGGTTGTCAGTATGTCTCTCACGGTTGTACCGGTAAGGGTAACGATCAGGTTCGTTTCGAACTTGCTTACTATGCCTTGAAGTCTGATATTGAAGTCATTGCTCCTTGGAGATTACCTGGTAAGAACTTGCAAAAAAAAAAAAAAGGATTCGTAGAAACAAAACCATCTCATTAATATATATAATTAGTCTTCTTCAACCGTTTCGCTGGTCGTAGTGCTCTCTTGGACTTTGCTGCCGAGAAGGGTATCCACGTTGCTCAAACCAAGGCCAAGCCTTGGTCCACTGATGAGAACTTGTTCCACATCTCTTATGAAGCTGGTATCCTCGAAGATCCCAACATCACCCCTCCCAAGGAAATGTGGAAGCTCACCGTTGATCCTGAAGATGCCCCCAACACCGCTGAACGCATCACCATCACATTCGAAAAGGGTATCCCTGTCAAGGTTGTCAACCACAACGATGGACATGAGGTCACCGAACCTGTTGCCCTCTTCACCTACCTCAACACTGTCGCTCGTCGTAACGGTGTTGGTCGTATTGATATTGTCGAATCTCGTTTCATTGGTGTCAAGTCTCGTGGTTGTTACGAGACCCCCGGTGGTACCATTTTGCGTACTGCTCACAAGGATCTTGAAGGTTTGACTTTGGACGGTCAGTTGCGTGCCACCCGCGACCAAAACATCACTGTTCCTTACAGTCGTGCTCTCTACAATGGTCAATACTTCTCTCCTGAATGTGAGTTCTTGAGAAAGTCCATTGACTTTACCCAAGTCAACGTCACTGGTGATGTTAAGGTCAAGCTTTACAAGGGTAACACCGTCATTGAAGGTCGTGTCGCTCGCGGTCCTGGTGCTTTGCTTTATGATATGCAAGAATCCTCTATGGATGAACAAGGTGGTTATAACCCTGAAGATGCCAATGGCTTCATCAAGATCCACTCTATTCGCCTCAAGAAGTGGACCCCCTCCCAGTAAATTGCCTGTAGACTTAAATATCTTTTTATATACACTTTTCTTTCTCCTTGTTACATAATTTCTCTTTATTTTAAAAAAATCAAGTAAAAAAAAAAAATACACAGTATTTTTTTTGTTCAAATAAAATAACTTTTTATTCCATGTAAACACGTATTTTTTTTGCTTTGGTTTATTTACAATATGTACCACCCCCATAAAGTCCCCAAAATAATCTTAAAGATCTAAATTAAATGGTCACTTTATGTTTTAGATGTCTAAAATTAAGGTTTACATGATTTTTAATTGCTTTAATCTGTTTTACAGTGCTTCAGGTGCCAATTTGCGATTTTTCTCGGGACCCAATATTTTTGACGATAGGCCAAAATCCTAACCAGTCCGCCCCAAAAATCAACAAATGGGTCGGGTAAAACCGCAAATTGGCACCAGAGGCACTGTAATTGATTAGTATATTCTGAAAAGCTGTCGTATTAAAATCGGAAGATAATGGTGATTAAAGTTTGTTTGTTTTTTTTTGCCACAGAGGTACATTTCCTGGATAGTCACAGGATCTTGAAGGGAAAGAACTACTAATGAGAAAAGACAACGCAACATATTTTGTGTAAAAAGTAAATTTATTTCTGGCGAATCACTTTAAGTTTAAATAAAGAAAAATGCAATGTCATGCTTTATTGTAGATCTTTTGATCCAAGTTTTATTTCTACCATTCAAGAGTTTGACCATCAAAAGTAATAGAGCCTCCATTATCTTTTGATGTCAAATTGTCAATCACAGAAAGCTGTCCACGAACAGATTCATCAGGATAGATATGGGCTTTGTCTGTTCCGAGGTCAGTTTTGACCCAACCAGGATGAATGCTCATCACAATAAAGGATTCCTTGGCAAGAACATTGGCAAACATTTTTGTCATCATGTTGAGACCGGCCTTAGAAACAGGGTAAGCACTTCCAAAGAGACCTGGAACACCACCTGTGGTAGCCAAACCAATGGATCCAAGTCTTGAAGACACGTTGGCGATTTTCTTGACCTCCTTTTGGCTTTTACGAAGCAATGGAAGGAAACCTAAAGTGACATCGTTCACACCACAGACATTTGTTTCAAAGACTCTGAGATACTCGGATTTGGGGCTATTGTATTATCACGAATGAATACGTTTTGTTTTGTGTATAAAGAATGAAAAGGATAAACTTACGTGGACAAGATGGTGTCCTGCATGCTATCCATGACACCAGCATTATTAACCAAGACATCAATACCATTAGGTGCAAGCTTGCCTATTTCTTCAGCAGCAGCCTAAAAGATATGAAATAAAAATGATGATTTAGTTATCATTGTATCTACAAAAAAAAATGGATATGTTTTTTTCTTACCTGAATACTGTCGTTTGACAAAGTGTCCAACTTTATAGCAAATATTTTCTTATTGTCGACCAACGCCATCAATTTTTCAGAGCTTTGAGGATTACGAGCACAGCCAAAAACGACGACATCGTCGCGTTGAGAAAGTTGCTTGATGTATTCCAGACCAAGACCGCGAGAGACACCAGTGATAACGTAAGTAACAGTCATTTTTATTATAATTTGATTTGATTATATTTTATTTTTTTAAAAAAAAGGAAAAAATAGAGTTGTGCTTAGGTTTTTATATGTTTATGGTCTAAAATTGTCTCGGATAATTTTCTGCCGATGGTATCCCATTACTGTTTTCTCAGATCAACCACATCAATACGCCCGGGGAGCAATATTAGCACATTAAAATATACTAATTAAACACTTGAAACATTTTTCTCTCTATCTATATCCTTTATATCACTACTACTATATCATATTCATTTGATTTATATGTTTTCTTTTAAAAAAAACCCCCCATCTATCCCATATGCTTAGATTGAAAACTCCACCTGTCAACTATCCTAAAATGACTAAAATGGAAATAGGTTTACGTTGATTTTCCTGTTTTGCCTTAAATCCTGCCGTGCCTAATAAATTTCTCGGATAAAAAAAAAAA